>AYEL01085593.1:0-89940 GCA_000484575.1 Olivierus martensii | reverse complement strand
ATTAATTGAAGTTTGTATCGGAAGTGGAGGTATTAGAATTTAAGTAGTATTTAAGGTTTGTTTCTTGTGGATTGAATTGGATTAAATAAGTTTTGTGGTTTATTTCATTGTGCTTTATTAGAGTTTAAATAAAGCTTTTATTAACACTTTTGTAAGTGTTTTGAGTCAAATAAATTTATATTTTCTTATTATCTAACTTGTTTGAGAATTTCCTTAAGTTATTAGTGTAAGTTCTAACATCGTTTTTTTTGTTGTTCGTTTTACTGCTAACACTTAATCGGCACTTTCAGTGTAAGTTCCGATATTTAGTTTTGTTTCGTCAGTTAGACATTACTTTGTGTTAGAATTATTTAGTATTAAGTTAGAAAAAGACCTAAGCTCAGGCAGAACTCTGGAATTTGCAGAGTCGCTAACCGTTAGGCTTAGTTAGTATTGACAGTCGTACTAAAGCGCGACTTTGCAAATTTACATATTACAATTGTAATTTTGACATATGACAGCATTACTATCAATAGTAACATTATCAATAATGATAATATATTACTAATAATGTTATCACCAATTGCAATATATAGTGTTATAGTCAAAACTGTAGATGTGTATTGCAAATAATATTTTTTAGGAGTTTATCAGTACAGACTTTTTGTAATTGGAAGCTACTATCATCAGAATATGTTACTTTTAACAGACTTTTTCAGATATAATATTAATTTAGTGGTACTTTTATTTTTCTGCATATGAAATAATTCTTAAAAATATATTGCATTAGTAGTAATTACTATGAGTTTTATGGAATATTCCTTTTTGATGTAAATGAAATTTTTTCTAAAGAGTGTTCAGTTATCATTGTATATATGTTTGATGGTATTAAATATGTTTTTTCTTATTACTATATTGACATATATTGCTGGAAAGGGCTGTTTATGCAGCTAAAAAAATTTCAGGATTAAAAGTTTTTCAGTTTATCTGCTTAAATAGTGCTGTTTGTTTGTTTATTCTAAAGGTAGTTGTTTAGATATTCACTTTTAGTCATCAACTTATAACTATCCCAATTTACAATTGATCAGTGCAGTTTGCAAAGAATTCAAGTTCCCAATCAATAGTCTTATTTATCAAAATTGTCAATATTTTGGGCAATGTACTGTAATATCACAAAGAATTTAGTGGACTATATCATCAGCATAATGATATAAATGAACTTTGGCTTTCCCATAGACCTAATACTGCCTTCCAATGCTGTCTTCAAGTATAATTATCCTTATGTTAATTTATATATGTATCTGTGTTATTCTGCTTTTGTTTATTTTTAATATTTTATATTTGATTTCTAAACTTTAAAAATTTTGAATATTCTTTTAATGTGCCGAATTGTTTGATGGACATTTCCTAAAATTTGCTTATTATATACTGTTTTTTTTTTCATAGATAAAACAGATGAATACTACCTTGTAATACTAATATACAAATGATTATTTCTTTAACTTTTAATATCTAAGAAGTTATTACATATTGTAATTTATTTTTGTTCACTTTTATAATTTAGAATTTTTCTTTTTACAGGTGATCATATTATTACTGTTAATGGTGAATTTGTAGAAAATGCTCATTATTTGGATGTAGTTGATATGATTCAAGATTCTCCACCAGCTGTTGAATTAACAGTTAGAGCTCATTATGATGACATCTTATTATCTGAAAATAAGCAGATTTCAAATGAATCTGAACACAACAACTTTCCAAACATCAAACAACAAATAAATGTAAGATAAAATATTATTCAGTTTATTATTAAAGTTATTATTTTAAGGCTAATTACAATCATTTTTCAATAAATTTAAAACAGATTTAATTTGTCAATATAGATAAATAGATAATATAAGTCATAGATTACAACAAGATTCAAAAAACTGCTAAACCCTTCAATATCATTTGATTAAGCATCATTCAGCACTCTTATGCAGTTTTGGGTTAAACCATATACTTTATTTCAAAGTTCTGAAACTCAGCACTAACGTTTTCAGTGCTTTAAAGCACCCTCTTCAGATACACACTTTTACAATTATTAAGTTAAAAACATAACTATAACTTAACGATTTTAGAACACACAAAGAATATAAAGCTCAGAACAGAATACCATTATCGAATTATTCAAATATAATTTTAATTTTTTTTTTTTTTTTAAAAACGTCATAACTAACACACAGCATAATAGCAAGGTTATTTTACAAAATAATAATCTTACACTACACAATCCTTAAAAAACCTTTAAGCCAGTCCATTTCATATTAATACAGTTTATCTTTGTCTCTGTATTACACTGTAACCTCCTCCTCTATCCGCTCCCGTCGTTTACTCCTCTCTTTATCCATTTCTGAAGCTAGCGCATATTTCCAAGCTGGTGGTAACTCCCATGATGCCCTGTCATTAATCAGTCTCCGCGTTACTTTACGTCTTTCAATTTCAATAGATTTCGGTATCGTTGGCTGTGTTCCAGGCGTTACCGCTGCAATCCTCTTCATCTTTTGCCACCCTATTTCTAAATCTCTGCCGTATGTTTCCATTGCTAATGACATACTAAGTTTAGCCTTTAATATGTCTTTCTTATGCTCTTCCAGTCTGGTGGCTATCTTTTGGCTAGACTGGAAGAGCATAAGAAAGACATATTAAAGGCTAAACTTAGTACATCGTTAGCAATGGAAGCATACGGCAGAGATTTAGAAATAGGGTGGCAAAAGGTGAAGAGAATTGCAGTGGTAACGCACGGAACACAGCCAACGATACCGAAATCTATTGAGATTGAAAGACGTAAAGTAACGCAGAGACTGATTAATGACAGGGCATCATGGGAGTTACCACCAGCTTGGAAATATGCGCTAGCTTCAGAAATGGATAAAGAGAGGTGTAAACGACGGGAGCGGATAGAGGAGGAGGTTACAGTATAATACAGAGACAAAGATAAACTGTATTAATATGAAATGGACTGGCTTAAAGGTTTTTTAAGGATTTTGTAGTGGAAGATTATTATTTTGTAAAATAACCTGCTATTATGCTGTGTGTTAGTTATGATGTTTTTAAAAAAATAATAATAATAAAATAAAACTATATTTGAATAATTCGATAATGGTATTCTGTTCTGAGCTTTATATTCTTTGTGTGTTCTAAAATCGTTAAGTTATAGTTATGTTTTTAACTTAATAATTGTAAAAGTGTATACCTGAAGAGGGTGCGTTAAAGCACCGAAAACGTTAGTGCTGAGTTTCAGAACTTTGAAATAAAGTATGTGGTTTAACCCAAAACTGTGTAAGAGTGCTGAATGATGCTTAATCAAATGATAAGTCATAGATATTTCTGAAGTCCCTTCAGTATGGTTTTTTAAAAGGTTTTTAAAAATTTCAGAATTGTTCTTGATTTTATATTACAATTAAGATAGATAATATAGGTATTAGATGATGAATCATTTAAAATGTTAATTTCAATTTATTTTTTAAATCATTTAATATAGTAAGTTGAATATCATATATAATAAAGGAATAAGCATGTGAAGTCCATGTTTCTGTGCATGTGTGAACCGACCGAAACTCTGAAGACCAGAATGATGCCATCTTTTAGAAAACTAAATCACAATCATATTATAAATTTAGGTTTAAATAATCATAGTTTACTCAAATCAACACTGAGTAGGGGAATAACCATTTCAAATTAACCAAACAATATAGCCAAACCTCCCCTGGTGGACAAAGTCTAAATTAAATTTTTTTAATGATTATTTTTGAATTAATGCTATGGTACCACCATCTATTGAGTTAATAATTAATTAATTAAATTTAGAATTTATTATTAAGATGGTACCATCTAGTAATTAATGATTAAACTATTATTTTTAAATTAATTTTCATGTATCAATATTGACTTTGAAAATTTTTATTTACCAATTACAAAATTATATTTACAAAAAATTTTTTGTGAATATAATTTTGTAAATGGCTTTTGAATTTTCAAATAGAAGTACTTAAATTTGTGCAGAATAGCTTTGATCAAATAAAATTTCATTTAGATGTATGTATTAACTATTATGGTTTAGCTCTGGCTTAGATCATAGTATCTTTATAAAACAGAATGAGGGGAGAAAAATCTATAATTTCCTACCAAATATGTATAAATATGTACTTAATCTATGAATTGAACAGATTGGAAAATATTATTGACAATTGCAAACAGATGGTCTTTAACCTATACATTATAAGTCAAATACCATCTGTTTACAATTATCAATAATAATTTCCAATCTGTTCAGTTCACAGATTAAGAACATATACATATATTGGGTTGGGTTTAGTTTTCAATCCCACAGTCATAAGACAGAATGATCATAAGTTGTAAATGCTCAAATTTTTTTTTTCATTACTAATGTTTACTGTGACATTATGCATTATCTTAATTAATAATAAACATAAAGAACACAAAACTACAATAACCAGACACTAAAAGGATGCTTTCCATATATCAGATCATTGGGTCAGTGACTTGAACTCATGGAATTGTATTAACTAATCACAGAATTTACTGATTATATCATCATCATAATTACAAGTGGTTGTAAGTCAAGGACTATCTGTATGAAGGAATGAAATGTTACATGAACTAATTCTTCCTATTTTTTACAGTTAAAAGAATCAGCATGGAATAGTTTTCCAAATCTGTTAAATAAAACATCATTTCCAGTTTATTGCAATGGAAAATGTAAGTTAAATTTTATATATTTAAATGATCTTAAATTCTCAATTTTGGAAATATTGGATACTGACTATTTGGAGAAAGTATTCTTTATTTTTCACTTTGTTTTTATAATGATCATTTTATTATATTTTCTTTTTAATGCACAGTATTATTATTTTAGTTTTTTTATTATTACATGTTTACTCAACTCTCCATTCATGTAAATTCTATTTAAGTGAAATCAAATATGAACAAGTGTATTTTGAAACTTTTTTTATAAAATAAAAATTCAAATTTGGGTGAAATGAATCTCACAAAATTAATTATCTGAAGCTCAGCTTTATTTTACAATCTCTTATTATTTTTACAAATAGATTTTAGTAATTAGCTGGATTAGTTACGTGAAAGCACTTTGGTTTCCACTTTGGAAGAAGGCTTTGTAGTGAATGTTTTGAAGAAATCCAGGCAGATATCATCATAGAATTAATAACTCCAATAAAGATAACTTTCAACTAAAGACTGGCTTGACTTTGAAAAAATCAGCATTGCAGAAGAGGATGAGCTGATCTCACTAAATATTTTAGATCTTTTGATCATTTCCAACTTGAATAAAGTAATGAATGTTTGAGGATAGCATCACCTTTCTTCAAAAATCTAAATGCCAATTATGAATATGAAATTTTGATGAAGAGAAATGTTTATAGTTCAGTAACCTCATTTAACTTTATTTTGATAGGGGAAAAAAAAAGATTCACTATTTAATGCTTCTTCAATTCTTTGGGCAAATAAGAAGTAACTCTCAGAATTAGCATTTCAAATTTCTTGTTCAGAATACCCTCAACACCAGATGCAGCATGATCTACTACAATTGAATCTAACTCAGATGCTGTCAACTGCTGTGAAATATCTGTGGTTTTCTAAAGTTTTTTTTTTTAATTTTCTTTTCTAACTGCATAATCTAATAGCATTATATATATATCAATTTCTGTATAATCTTTTAATTGAATATTGTAAATGAAACCTCTGCTAAAATTTAATCATTATTATATTTGTAAAATACGTACTAATGCAGGTATTATATTCTACAAAAACTTTTAATAGCTTAAAAATTAAAGTTCTAGCCCTATAAACAGGCCTTCTTTAAATACAAAACACTTAAAACACAATTCTACAAAATATTCAAACTGAATACTTTTTATGTTCTAAATGAATACAATTCAAAATACTTTTTTTGTTGTTTAAATAAAGTTTAATTACATTAAAAATCATAAGACATCTTTTACTGGTTAAATAAAAATTTAAGAGATGTATAACAATTTAAATAACTGATACATTTTGCAAAATCTGTGCATAATATCTAAATTAAATCAAATATAAATACAAAATTATCTGGCTATATTAAGGAAAATATACATAAATTATTAATATGTAAATAGTTTTTAAGGTAGTAATATTAATTTATAATATATAAGGTGATATAAATGTAGGTGGTTGGGAACTATACTTTATTTCTTTCATGTTGGTTGTATAGGAGTTGTATAACCTCTATTAATTGTACAGTGGTTTAGCCTATTTATAATATTTGACTTTTTTCTTTATATATATTGTCAAATTCTCCATAATTCTAGTAAAAGAAATAGATTATCCCAAGAAAGAATTCCTTACAGAGAACTTTTTCTTCAGATCTTCTATTATTTTTATTTCTTTCACTTTCTGACATTTGAGTTCTATATCAAATGTTCTATATTTGAGTTCTTTGTGATAAGGCCATTTTTTTGTGTATTTAAATTCATGTTCTTTAGTCATATGTCAAATGCTCTAGACATGAAACTTTACATATTTCTCATTCATTTTTGTATCATTGTTTTTAATGGGACCATAGATACCCCTAGTTTCTTGCTTTTATCTGTCGGGTCTATCATTTCTGATGATGTTGAATAAAGTGTTTCTTCTATTAAATGCCAGATTGATGCTTGCTTTCTTTTTCTATGTTTTTCTTTAAATGTATTAGTAATGCATACTTACAATTAATTGTTTTTACTCTTTACTGATAATATTACTTAAAAAACAACACTTTCTGCAGTTGAGTATAATCATATACTTTTATTTAACATAAAAAAAAGCTAACATTTTCAGTAGTTACTAACCTCTTCACATTAGAATTCGAATATCTAGCCTGAAAAGGGTAGTAACTACCGAAAATGTTACTTTTTTTTGATGTTAAATAAAAGTTTATGATTATATTCAACTGCAGAAAGTGCTGTATTAGTAATGTATGCATATCTTTTTATTTCTGTTGTGTTTGCCTTGTTAATAGTTTTTAGTTTTTGTTTAGGCTTCTGTGTGTATTTTGAATTCTATTTGTTTAGAACATAAAAATATTCTCACTGTTTGAATATTTTGTAGAACTGTGTTTTAAGCATTTTATTACTAAAGAAGGCCTCCTTATAGGATCAAAAATATTTTTAAGTTATTAAAAGTTTTTGCGGAATATAATATCTGCATTAGTACTGTATTTTATGTACAAGGTGTGATCAAAAATACCGGGACTTATCTGATAGAGGACAGGTAATGCTTCGCAAGCGTTTCAGCTGTTTGGTGACTCATCCTGCATGACTCAGCTATAAACACGGCAAATTGCAAAATGTTTCGTGTAGGTGTTAAAAATTTATTAATGATAGTGTGTTGTTTTGATTTGTGCTGTGTGCGATTTTTAAATATGAATGCACTCAAAGAGCAACGGATATGCATAAAATTTTGCACTAAACTTGGAAAAACTGGAACTGAAACACTGTCTATGGTGCAACAGGCATTCGGAGACTCTGCCATGTCTCAATCAAAGATGTTTGAATGGCATAAGCATTTTAAGGAAGGCAGAACATCATTAGAGGATGACCCCCGGCATGGAAGACTGTCGACATCCACTACAGATGAATCAAAGCGGAAAATTATCGAGTTGTTGGACGAAAATCGTATGCTGTATTCTACTGAAGTGTCTTACAGCATTTAAAAGAAAATGTAAGATGCAAAAGGCCTGAATTGTTGCGAAGTGGTGCGTGGTTTCTCTACCACGATAATGCTCGATCAGATACGGCACTTCTCATTCAGGAGTGGCTCGCCCGAAATTCCCTTCCAGTCATTCCACAACCCCCTTATTCATCTGATCTTTCACTGGCTGACTTCTTTCTCTTCCCACGCATAAAGAAAGTGTTGAAAGGAAGACGTTTTGATACTGTAGGAGAAATTAAAGTGAATTCGCAGATGGCACTCAACTCACTTCTGCTGGAAGCTTATGTGGCTGCCTTCAAGGACTGGAAAATTCGGTTTGTGCGTTGTATACATGCAGAAGGGGCATATTTTGAAGGAGATCCTATTTAAATAAAGTATTGTTTAAAAATAAAGTTTTTATAATGATAATCCCGCTATTTTTTGAATACACCTTGTATATTACAATTTCTTCATAATTATGAATGGAAATGGTATCAATAAATGATCTAGTTTGCAATAAATTTTTAGTGTAAATATTTTCTTAGAACCTAACCCATACTACTTATAGAGTGCATAATAAAATAAAAATAGGACAGGTCCAAGTTAACTTCCTCACAAATTATATATATAAATCCTATTATGATTGCTATACTGAACTTCCTGCTTTATAAGCAAGCTAAACATACAGTGTATAATGTTTTTAACTTTATAAATTATTAAATAATTGTTACTGTAAATATAAATTTGACTTAAGTAAAATTCAACATATTTAACATTCCTATAAATTTGAAGCTGTTGTACTACTTTCAGATATTGATTTATTTTTAATAATCTGTGCATTCATTTTCTTATACCTTTTCACTTCATTCTTCATTTTAGCTAAACCTGCAAAGAACTGAACCTGAAACTATTCTATTTAACATAAATTTTATATTTTATTTTTGTGAGAGAGATTTATTTAAAGATTTAAATTACTTTTCACACTTTTAGATCTCATTATTAGAAAATACATGGTATGAGAATAAATTATCATCTATATAAAATTAATTGGAAATGACATCATCTAATTTGTATATCATTATTTTGAATGGAGATTTCACAAATTCAGTTAAAGATTAATCGCTTTTCAACAAATTAATAATAGAAAATTATAATAAATTGTAAAAAGGATATGAAATATTAATATATCTATAAACTAAATAAATAGATAATTATTGCATGAATTATTATGCAAATTTCTGACATACAATTCTTTTGAAAAGTTATTTAATCTTTTAATAGTTTCGATTCCAACATGCATAGCAACTTTTCAACTCTTTCTCTGTGTAAATACAATCATTTTCATTATTTTTTTTTGTATTAGAAATGGAAGTATTAGATTAATTTGCTATAATAAATTCTTATTTTTAACAAGTGTGATACAATCTCATTTTTAGCATATATCAAAAATACACTTATTACTTTCAATTCAGCATTTGTTCTTCTCACAACTTTGCTATCAATAAGATTTTCTTCAAATTCTCAAAATCTACTGCTTATATAAATAACTCAGGTAACAGAATAAATAATTATTGTTTTACTCCTTAAAGTATTGTTAATTAATAATAAACTGTGCCAGAATAAAAAAAAGTATGTTGGTGATGGATGAGTGATTTTATAATTTAATTTCAAAATTTAATCTATGAATAGATTAATTATGAGTAATTCCAGAATTTTCTGTTGAATTTAATTAAATACTCCACTGGGATGACTAAAGTTTTTCACCAAAGGCTGAGAGATGTCGCTGGGCACGGGAAAAATTTATATGGACTCCAAGTAATTTTAGAGTTATAAGGTTGGGGTAATTTATTACTTCCGCTTCAAACTCTAATTTTCAGTACCTACTTTCTATGGCTAATTGGCACGTAAAAAATTGTGGGCTAATATGCGGGCCCTCGTGTATACTGAGCCGGGGAATCCCTCTCCTCTCGTTGGTCTTGTTTTCACTGCTCGTTTGAAAATATATCTGCCTCGAGACACACTGCCATAAATCCCACTTAATGTTTCTTGACATCATTACACATTCTGACCATTGGCCAATGACCGTACGGTTTAAAAACAGAAAAATTGTTTGCTTGCTCAAAAGTGTGATCTCAGTACATGGCGATTCTAAAGCCATTCAGTTAAGCTAAAATGAAAGATTTTTGTGAATTAATGTAAAATTATCATCCAACAGATATTGTGCTGATGTTATAAATACGACTGAAAATATTTATTACATTTTTACATACCTTTTATATATCTGAATAAATAAAAGGTCAAGTAATAAATATAATCTAATATTTTTGGTAATATGTAAGTACAGAAAAATAACAGCGAGGTACTTTGAGAGTATTTATAAATAAAAGTATAATCTATCTGGGTTTGAAATCTTCTTGCACCCAATTTAGTTTTATATTTTTCTTGCCTATTATGCATTTTATTTGCCTGTTTATTACTATCCGTTTGTCTTAGCGATGATCAATATATGCATGGTTATTGTTGTTGCTTGGAGAATGATGTCGTATAGTTGTCATGAGAATTTCTACAAACAGAACTATCTAATTTTGACAGATGATTTCACATTGGAATCTTAAGTAATCAGGACATCTCTTTGAAAATTTTTAGAATCAACTTATTTCTCCTACAGTATTAACCCAACCACACAGATTGGACGGAATATTTACTTAAACTGATTGAAGATCAGCTATTCACTTATTAAATTTTGAACTTTCCTGACATTAGTAAAATGATAGTATAGGTTAGAAAGAAAATTCAGTTGTTTTCTTGCAAGAAAATATGATGTGACGTCATGGCGGACCTGAAGTCATTCACATACATTATTATGGGTATAATTGCATTGATTGTAATGCAGATAAAAATAGTACCAAACGAAAGAGACAATCTATAGGTCAAAGTTCATAAAAGAATCAGAAGTGAAATCAGTGCCATTTCCGAAATATACATTTCTTTTTAAACGAATCTTTAAAGGAACAGAACCAATGACAGCAAATTTAATTATTTATTGGTAGGGTGGATTGTTAACTATAATAAATAATTATTATTATAGCAATCTATCTCGAATATATCATTGATTTGACTCCTGTTTCTTTTTGTGATCATTGACTTATAGACTGATCTCTTTCACTTGACACTACTTTTACCGGACTTTACAAAATTAAAATTGTACCATATCGCGGCTCGAATTCATCTTGCAGCAAGTTATTTTGTATATTTTTCATGTCTATTATTTTTCTTTTGTTGTTTTATTACTATATTTTAGTCTAATTGATGATAAATCTACACATGCTTATTTGTTATTCGGAGAAATGATCGTTGGCGTATTCTGTCCATTGCGAATGTTTTCACAAATAGAACTGCCTAATTTTGACACGTGACTATAGATTGTTTCCTTGACCAACTGAGACATCTTTTAGTAAAATTTAAGGATGATGTATTTTTGTATTTCGTATACAGAAATGAACTGCCAATTAGAGGATCAGCTGGATGAGGAGGCACGTTATAATATGACTGAGTGACTGTTAACTACTACACTCAACGCCGCTGAATTTCCCTAAAGTTATTTGAAAGTATCTGCTAGTTGTACGTTATAAAAGGATTATTCAGTTTTGTTTTCTCGCACGAGAAACATCGTGACGTCACAAACATTGTTGATTAAATTAAAAAAACAGATATATTAAACTAAAATGGTATATGTTTGTACAATTTATTGTTTTTGCTCTTTTAAGTAATATATATTGTTTTAACTATTAAATTATATGTAATTATCATCTGAGAGATAAGACCTAATCTAATCTAGCAGAAAGCCAACATTTCAGGCAGACACATTGCACCATCTATTGAATAAGTTGTAAAGTTAGGTCGATATTTGATTTTTGAAATTTTTTATAACAGTTATTTAAAATATATATTTAATAGTCAAAAACTCTAATTTTATCTCATTGAAACTCAAATCAAAAGGATTTATAAGATTTTATTGTATAGTCTTCGAGCTATTTTAGTCTAAAGTTGTACGTGACACTAATGAGGATAAACAAATAATATATCGTTTCTTTACTTAAAGTACTTAATAATTACCTATAACAGGGGTCGGCAACGTGGTGCCTGCTAAGCAATTTTTAAGTGCCCGCCGTTCAAATATCTGAAATCTAAATTTTTGATATTTCAAATATCTGAGATCTAAATTTTAGATACTCGCAGTTGAAATGAATAATTTTAGTAAAAATTCTTTACAATTGCACACTTTGATTTTATCTTTGCCATTTTAACAATTGTGTGAATTGTACAATTAAATCTTTGACGAAAACTGAATCGTAGTGACATCTATATAACCCTAATCTAGCCAAACTTCCCCCAGCAGTTTATTTTTGAATCAACTGCCAAATTAATAATTATTTTAAATTTACGCTATGGTGCCACCATCTGTTGGATTAATAATTATTAATTTAAATTTAGGCTAAGGTGGCGCCATCTATTATTTAATAATTTAACTTTAATTTTTACTAATTTCCCGAAATTAAAAATTTGCCTTGGCCTGGAATCGAACCAGGGACTTCAGATTACCGTCCCAACGCCTTACCAGCTAGACTACCAAGGCACCGGCAGATTTTCAATTTCAGGATGTATATAATTTAGATATTATCGGACTTACGCCGACATCAGCGCTCCCGGACGGGCTAGACCTAGCCACAGGCCCTCTATGGCAAATCTGGACAGACAGACTTGGCTCAAGTCAGATAACTAATCAAAATCCATTATACTAGGGGATTTAAGATTTTATTTTAGGGGATAACCAGGGACTTCGGGACGGTAACCCAAAGTCCCTAATTCAATTCCAGGCCAAGGCAAATTTTTAATTTTGGGAAATTAGTAAAAATTACAATTAAATTATTAAATAATAGATGGCGCCACCTTAGCGTAAATTTAAATTAATAATTATTAATCCGACAGATGGTAGCACCGTAGCGTAAATTTAAAATAATTATTAATTTGGCAGTTGATTCAAAAATAAACCGCTGGAGGAAGTTTGGCTAGATTAGGATTAATTATAAGAATTATAGAATGCTTTATTATGTACTTGTAGAACTGAAGATGGACCATAATCAGGTCCAAAACGTTTTTCTTGATTAATAAAATTAAGAATACCTTGCTTAGAGTGCTGTTATAACTTTATTTGGATAATTAAAGCAAAAGATTGTGATATTTTAGATTAGGATTATTTGAATCGCGTAAATCCCCTTGTATAATGGATTTTGACATCTATATAACACTAGATGACCAGATGAATCAATTTTTGAGTACTAGAGACATCTGATACTGTGTATAGTGAGGTATTTTCTATCCCCACTATCCTCATATACTCTATTCAGCCATATGTGCTACAGTGCCCGCCGAACTCCCACATTTCTGAAATATGCCCTCCTATTAAAAAAAGGTTGCTGACCACTGACCTATAATAAGATCATTCCTCATAATTCCCAAATACGAAAATACAATCATCTACTCAGGTTTATTGCGTTCGACTCTATATCACATCTGGTATGAACTTCATTTCTCTCAAACACAACACTTTTATTTCTTTCCTGAATTTATTCTCCTCTGCTTCTTCTCATGACTAATTCAATAAAACTGTTAGCTATTAGGGTGAATGATGAGCAAAATATACTTTCTGTTGTATGTTCTGTTCTCACTGAGAGTGAGAATAGCCTTCATGCTTATTATTGGTAATATCATACAGTTGATAGATTTAAAAGTAGATGATGACAGCATATTTGTTCACCACTTACTTTTAAACCTAACTTACTTATTTCAGTTTCCTTCATAAATATACATCTACAGATTATACATGTATATTTATGAAATTATTAAATATTAAATAGCCACATGAAATCATACATCATTCTTTAACTCTTTTTCTTGAATGTAATTCAAAAAATGGATACTTTCATTTATAATATATAATTTGATTATTGAGTGAGGTATCCAATGTGTTAACATCTATAGTCTGTATATTAAGAGTCTTCCCTTCATTTTAAACTAATGGTACTTATCAAATAATCATGCTAGTAACACAAAGGTTACATTAAGTTTCATTTATTTATTTTGATATTTTCAGATTATGAAAAATAATATCTGAAGTGTAGGATTTGGATAATCAATTCATGGTCAAGGAAGAGAGATTATTTATTATATTAATCAATATTTTAAAAATGACAAAGTTAAACAAAGGGCTCTTGTTATCAGTCAAAAAATATTATTGAAGCTATCGTTGTAAGCACAAAAATTATATATATTATTATTATAAAGGAAGAGAACTGTTTGGTATAGTTGGTGAAAAGAGACCGAGAATTTTAAGTAATGTTGATAATTTTATAAATTAGTAATTTGTTATCATCTTTATAATTTAAAACTTTTAATCTTTATATTTTTTAAAACCCTTTGTTTATTAAATTAACAAAAAATAGTTATTTTTCAGAATTATTATAATTAACTACCCTTTCTAGGATTATCATATATTGTCAAATGAGGTAACATATCACTTCGTATATTAAAAAATATTTTATGTATTATATCATTGATAAAAAAAATATTTTTATTAACAATATAATGCATACAGTAAAATCAATGAAAATGATTCTGTAAAAATAAATCAGTTATCTGATTTAAAAAAAATTATTTTTATTACATGATAAACATTTAAGGTAATTGATTACCTGTTAATTATCACTAACTATTGTTGATTAATAAGAAAAACTAAGCAATATTTCTGTCATCACTGTGATTGGTTTAAATGTTATTGCATAATATGTGATGATTTTCCTAGTCGAAATTTAGTATTTAGAAACCCAAGTACATATGTAAAATTCTAAAGTTCACTTTAGATATTAGCTTCCTCATTCTAATTCTGGCAATGTATTTACATTAAAAAATATATTTAATATCCATTTATCTTATATTAGATCTTATCTTAGATCTATCAACATTTCTATCAACTTTTAATAGCGGAAACTACAATATTTAAATACTTAATATAGATTCTGATTGTCTCAGTATGATATTAGATTTATATTAATTTTTTCTAAAATATTTTACTCATTAATACCTTTTTTGCTGGCTGTAATTGTTTAATAAATTATTTTTTATATTACAATAAAATTCCAAGCAATCAATATCAAATTATGTGATACTTTTGAAAATCTACATGAAAATTAATAAATGCCAATGAATAGGTTTCCACAAATACAGTCACAATAACATTATTCAAATAAAATGAGAGAAAATTTAAGTAAATATCATTAAATAAGAACCAATATAATTTTAATAAAAATTAATCAAATCAATCTACAAAATGATGAAAATTTATGAGAAACTAATTTTTAATGTTCTTTTGACATTATAAATAAATATATTATTACGAGTTATTAGAAACACTTAATACATATGTAAGGCTCATAATCACTAAATTTTACTCTTTTTGAATTAATAATACTGAAAGTAGCACCACAGAATCCACTAACTACATGATTCTTTAAATTATTATTCTTTTTCAACTACATTTTTCCATTATTTATGTTATTATATAAAAACTATTTTAAACTTACCAATTTTTAGTAATCCTTCTTTATATGCAGGACCGTCTGGCTTAATACTTTCAACAATAGCTCCACATAAAATACTATCAAAAGTATTTCCACAAGTTATTGTTATTCCTAATCCAACTTTTTCATCTTTAGTTATATTTATAGTTCTAGTTTCTTTATCAGCACAACAACCTGAATTTTTTGCTTCAAATTCATATTTAAAAAGATCTGCAAAATAAATTATAATTAAATAATAAGTAAAATATTTTCAATAGAACCTCAATAGTTTATCATTCTTTCCTTGGAAAGAAATTTACTTTTTCAATATACAGTGGATTCCGCTTAATTGGGACACTGGTTAACTGGGACAAACCTCAAAGAAAGGAAACCAAACTAATAAACGAATACATAATTTAAACACTTAATTCAAAGAACGGAAACCAAACTAATAAACGAATACATAATTTAAACACTTAATTGGGACAGTAGCAGAAAAGGAATTTTCAATTTTTGATATATTTTAGGAATTTTTCAAAAGTATGGCTACACATACATAGACTAATCTTTGCCAAGATGTCAAGAAAGGATTTTACACTTAAGTAAAATCGCTTGGCTGAATAAAATTAAAAGCTATCATTTAATACAAGCTATCATAGACTCGCTGAAATAAACCAAAATCTACCATAACGCGTCTCCTACAACAAGAAAATCAACTGCGTGAGGAGTGGGCATTACAGAAAGAAATTCCAGGAACATTCAAAAGAAAGCATGATGGAAAGGATCCAGAAGTTGAAGAAGCATTAGATCAATGGATTTCTATAGTTAGCAGGCAAGACGTGAATATCAGCAGCCTAGTATTGAAGACAAAGTCAGAGGAGATAGGTACCTAATTATTAGTTTTTTACCAATTTAATAAATCATTAAAATAGGTACCTAATTATTATTTTTTTAACCTATTCTTTATTTACCTACAAATTACATATTTTATTTTAGAATTTATTACTTCTTCATTTAATTGGGACAAAATGGCTTGGCCTGACGTGTCCCAATTAAGTGGAATCCACTGTATTTGAAACAGAAGCTTCTTAGAATAAATAGATAATAAATTTCTTCTCTAGTGATTTCTAATAGAATGTATATTTCATCAACAGCATAATTTCTATTTATATTATCTATTTTCTAATTATTATTATTATTATTATTATTACTATTACTATTACTATTACTACTTTAAGGTAAAATACATTCACATCTGCACATTTTTAATAGAATCAAGAAGGAATAGATATCTTTTAGGAATAAATATGGTGGACCCTGCTACTATTAAAAGTTATGTATAGGACATGCATAACTGCTGAATATGTTTTCAATTATATTTGTGCAGTATTCAATAATTAGTTATAAAAATATTAATTTATGGACAATCGTACTTATCTGCATATTTTTGACAAAAAAAAAATTAAAAGAATCATCAGATAATGATATTTGTTAAGAATAAATAAGACAGATTGTATGATGGCATGAAGACATAACTGAGTCAGCAAATCTTATGATCTTCAAAATAATTTTTTATTTTTGACTGTTCTATGTATAAGCTATTATACTGTTGTATGTACTTGTGTATAGTAAGATCTAAATAAAGATTACATGAATGTATACAGTAGTATTTACTTTTAAATTTTATTTTAAAAATATAGAAGGCTTTATCTCTGATGTAATTTTATTTCTTAATTTTATATAGCATCCAATAAGCAGCCTCCAGTTCCAAAACCACGAAAGAAATGGTCTGAAAAGTCTCAGATTTTTAAATCAAATTGTACTGATCAAAAACTTATCAGTAAAGAAGAAGAAAATATCTCTGACTCTACAAACAAAGATAGAAAAGTTACTAAAAATGAATTAAATAATGAAATATTAGAGCATTGTTTTAAAGATCTTACTGTTGAACTTCATGATAATGAAGGCAATAGAATCTTTGGTAAGAAATTTAAGTACAGTTAGTTAAAAAAAATATATGAATGTCATTAATTAAAATTAAAAATTTATAATAATTTTAAATTTCTTTTCAAGATACTGATTTTCAAAATAATCAAGTTATTGATACAAAAGAAATGGAAAACAACACAAAAGATTTAAAGAAAACAGAAATTATGCAATGTGACAATGTTACCTTAGATGATTCAAATGAAATACAGAAAAATATAGATTTAAATATGAAGGTAAGAATAGATAAAAGTGACAACTAGGTCCTTAATTAATTATTTCTGAATAATTTTAAAACTCCAAAAATCTGAATCCAATGCTTCAGAAATCCTGGCCAAAACCTGAAAAGTCAACTTCACTTTACAAAAAATGAATTTTGAATTAGTTTCAGTTTAAGAGGATCTGTGTGGTCTGAGGGCTAGGGCTGCTAGAAAACGTCACTTCTCACCCGATCGTAACTTAGCGAACCTGACAATTTTATCGTCGATATCGGGTGAGAGTGGCCTTTGTCCGGCCGGTCCCGAATACCCCGATCTCCACTATCCCCCGTAAAGAATAATAAACACTCCGAATACAGACCGTACAAGAACGCTAGTATTGTGCAGGTGTTCGAGGAGTTTCATGAAATTATGTGACAGATGTCAAAGTGCCAACTTCCCAGGAAAGGGAGAAATATGATTGTTTATTTTTATCAAGAGGGAGAAACTGGAAATCCAGACAAAGAAAGTGCAGTCAGTTCCTGGCAGAGGATTAAGACAGTCACCTCTTTTGTTGGATAAAAAGTCAGTTCCTGGGAGTCGAAAGAGTCGGTCATCGAACTCCGATCGCTGATCACTGGTATAAGCGGGCAGTACATACCCAGTGGAGAAATCAGTTGGTCTCTTTTATTATTCCGTCTATCGACTCTCATCCGAACTCACGTTCGGACATTGAACTGTACGTGTAGCTCTGCTTGCAAGGAAGAAAAAGCCATCCTTTGGCACTCAGAATTACCTCTCAGGGTGTCTGACAAATTTGGACAATCGTAAAACATCTTGTAGAAACTGCAAACTATCCATGGTTCGCACTCATCTTACAATGGGAGTCAGCATTTCGTCCCGAGCTCCCAGAAATAGCCGCAGAGTACAACCAGAGGAGACAAATCCTGCCAGAAGACATCGCAGAAGAAGCATCTTTCTGTTTTTTTTTGTGAAAAGGTATTTGTCCTCTGACGCATTTTTGTCGGTTAAAATAATGTAAAATCTCTCTCCTTAATAAATGAAGATGTTTGTTTATACGAACGTTGTCTCCGAGTCCGTCTGTGTCTAGCATCTCCTACTCATCTTTATCGACGCCACACATACCACTCATAGGCCATTCGCCTGTTGAGAACCGCTCATTGTTATTTTGCAGACTCTGCGGGCCGCAGGCCTCACATTGGTGTCAGAAGTGGGATAGAAGTAATTGATAGGGATAAAAAGTAATTAATAGAGGCCCTAAGAACGATAAAAGTGTCGGAGGAAAATCCTGTTGACTTTGAGATGACTAGCGAGATGCAGGACCCGACGGTATCTCATTCGGAGACGCCGGCCCTAAGAACGATAAAAGTGGCGGAGGAAAATCCTGTTGACTTTGAGATGACTAGTGAGATGCAGGACCCGACGGTATCTCATTCGGAGACGCCGTCCATGGAATCATTTGCCTTTACCGGCATGATACCCGCCTTTTCGGGCGAACCGATTCAACGCGTGTCGGACTTCTTTAGCGCGGTAGACGAAATTGCGACCTTAGCATCCTGGACGGACCGACAGCGGTTAGGCATCGCTAAATGCAAGCTCTCAGGGATCGCCAGGGAATATGCATGGCACGATTTCAAAATTAAAGATGTGACCGACTATAAAACATTTAAAACGCTCATGCTACAACGATTTGTAAAGGCGCCGTACACAATCCGACTCCAACAATTTCACACATGCACGCAACAGCAAAGAGGAAACATTTAAAATGCTTATGCTGCAACGATTTGTAAAAGCGCCGTACACAATCCGACTCAAACAATTTCACACATGCACGCAACAGCAAAGAGAAGACGTCCGAGCTTTTGCGGTGCGACTGCAGTCACTCGCTGCGGAAACGGCGACGTCAAAAAAGAGAAAGGGACAAGCGTTTGAGAGTGCAGTTTCTCAATGGCATTAACGAAAAAATTAAACGTAACATAATGTCTCATGATCCAAAGACCTTCAAAGAGGCACTGTTGGTCGCCTCTCGCGAGGAAATGATAGATCAGGTAATCGGTAAACAGAGACCGTATGTTGGGAAGATAGGTGAGACTGGCCCAATCTCGAGTGAGAGAGGTAATCGGTAAACCGAGACCGTATGTTGGGAAGATAGGTGAGACTGGCCCAGTCTCGAGTGAGAAGGGTACAGTGGAGCGAGCTTCGGAAAATACTACTGACCTACAGGCTGCAATACAACAAATTAGTGATAGACTCACTCAGTTAGAATCTGCAGATTAAAGCCTGTTTTAATCTGCAGAATAAGACTCGTGCAACCGGCCCTCAATCACATCTGTTTTTTGCTCTAGTGTAATCACTAACCTCTTTTTTTGTTTCCTGTTTTATCATCAAAAGTGTTCTTATTATCCATTTCGATACTTTTTAAAGGAGAAAATTCTGTACTATCCTGTTTTTATCCATTGATACTTTTTAAAAGAGAAAATTCTGTACTATACTGTATGTATATGATGATTATAGTACGATAACAAAGCTGAATAATAGTAATGTTAAATAGCTAACGTCAAAAAGCCCATCTTTCTGGTGTTTTACTAATAATAGTAATGTTAAATTAGCTAACGGCAAAAAAGCCCATCTTTCTGGTGTTTCACCCCTTCATACTTTTTAAAAGAGAAAATTCTGTACTATACTGTATGTATACGATGATATCAAAATAAAAATCAATTTTTAATCAATCAAAAATCTACACAAAGTTAAATAATAGTAATGTTAAATAGCTAATGGCAAAAAGCCCATCTTTCTGGCTTCTGTACTATACTGTATATATACGATAACAAAGCTGAATAATAGTACTGTAATGTTAAATAGCTAATGGCAAAAAGCCCATCTTTCTGGTGTTTCACCACTTTAAAGCCAAGTAACTGTTCTTGGACTGCTCCTCATCTGGTTTTACTCACTGAAAATTAACATTACCTTATTACTAAGACTGGTCTATGCTTACAACTCGCATTAATCGAATATTTGCTCGTAAAGACTGGTCTATGCTTACAACTCGCATTAATCGAATATTTGCTCGCAGTAACTGACTGGTCTATGCTTACAACTCGCATTAATCAAATATTTGCTCACACTAGCTGAAAAACGGTATAATTTTTATAAGTCGCACAAATCGAATATCGCATTATTTGAACTCGCACTAATTAAGGCTTACCTGTATGTTATGTTTTTGGTTATAAATTTGAAAATTTATAAAAAATTAAAATAAAAATTATTGAAATGAAGAGAAAACATATCAATAAATATATTTTATTAAAAAAAATGACAATATTTTTATATATGTTTGTCACTTTTTGACTAATTATTTAACTAGCTTAATTAATTAAAATTTGAATAATACTTTGTTTTTATTGATAATTTTTTAAAATATTATCTGATGTTTTTGATTCATATTTTATTTTATTCATAAAATTTGCTGCTATCAGAAAATATCAAATATTTTGATGGATGGTTAATATTTCATATAAAAAAATAATGTTTTCTTTTTGATCTTATATAATGAACGATAAATTGTGAAACAAAAAAAAATTTGAAAAAAAATCGTTACAGCATTAGAATTACAATAAAAAATGTAATAAACTGTAAAAATCACAAAAATTTTGATAAAAATTAAGCTAGATTTCACAATTTTAATTTTTGCTAATTAATTAGGCTTAATTTATAAACAATTATGGATTTTCACAGGTTAAGTAAATTACAACAAAAATTAAATATACAGCATCACATGTAAACAATCTAAAATAAATAATAATCATACCTTCTTGCAAGTGCACAACTTTCAACTAAATTTCTCAAAATGAGGGCACTTGTCAATCTTATGCTTTTCGTTAATGAATCTTCTTTCTCTTCCAACTAAAAGTAAATATATAATAGATTAAAACAAAATTCAAATATTTTAATATCATCAATCCATATGATTAATTATAAGAGCTAAATCAGAATATCTAAAATTTATTATAGTATTAGTTTGAAACTAGAATCCAACATGAAATGAATAGAAATTTATTATTTTTAATTAATAATTTAAGGATATACACATATTCCCTGACTTATGCAATTCAAAGTCAAGCAATTTTCTAAAAACAAATAAATGAAATAATGTTATAACTAAAAATATTAAAACAATAGGAATTTCTAATTTTAAAATAAAACTAGTCATAATATAGTTATATATTTTAATAAAGTTATGACATTTACTATAGCATTTGCATATTTATTTCAACCTTTTGCAAAATGATTTAAACTTTTTACAAATTTATTTAAACTATATGCAAAACAATCAATCAATAGAAAAGCAACTCCTTATAATGCAAGAGTTTGTTCGTCTGTTCCCTGACTGCGACTTTGGTTATTCAATTTAAACCATGTTATATATATATATAGTATAATATGAGTGGCAGCGATTCAAGTTCTCTGAACTATTCACTTGCTTGACGCAGAGTTGGAGGAAGGCGTGGAAAGTATGAGGTTGTGTCTATGGAAAAAAAGAAACTGTTTGTCAAATTGTATGAAGAAGGTTTTTCTGTAAAGAAGGTGGCATCAAAATCAAGTATAAAATGGAATACGGGGTAAAGCATAATTAGAAAGCAGAGAAGAGATAATTTTGAGGTGCTAAACAATGGACCCTGAAGGAACAGATCAAAACTACTTAATCTCGATGTCCTTCACCTAATAGAAGCAGCATCAGTTGAGAAAAAACCTGGAATTACTCTTAGGAAAATCAAAGAGAAGCTCCTTGAACACGACATTAGGTTAATTATGTCTTCCATAAGAAATGCATTATGCAATTTAAAAATTATGCTTAAAAAAGCATCAGTAGAGGTAGATAGAATGAACAGCAAGTCAACTATTCTGATCAAAAGGCAATATGCAGTGAGCTTCAATCAATTAGCCCTTGTAAACTGGGAAAAACTCATTTTTATACATACTAAGCTGTTGGGAGGAACATCAGTTACTGGAAGTCATCACACTCAGTTTATCTAGTATTACTTCCCAGGATTGCGCTAATTATGTTATGGACATGTTTCTTTTGTTACCAGCCGCAGGTACTACCCAACCATAGCACTAAATTTAATGTATATAATAATATATATTTTTTTCATTAAAATTTGTATTAATTTGAAAATAAATTTATTTCTGTATATCAATATTGCATTTGTTTATTCACTAATCTTTTCAACCTTTTGTTAGAGTGTTCATAGCTGAAAGTTTGAATATATTTGCTAAAGGTATAAATCTATTTGCAAAAAGGTTAAATATATTTGCAAAAAGCTTTAAATATATTTGCAAAAGGTTTAAATAAATTTGCAAATGCTATATAAAAGTATTTAATGTTACTATTATTAAACATTGTGATTCACTGTAAAGTTATTGTATATTTTAATAGTAATTGTAAAAGTCCTTCAATGTCCTTTATTTTTAATTAAATTTTGTCATTTTCTATTCTATTGGATACTAAATGATAGAGCATTTCAATGCCTATCATAAGCCCTTATTTTGAAGTTCTCCTGTTTTATGTTGCTTTACAGCCAGAAGTTGTTAAATGGCAAGGTTATTCCAATATTCATCAAGGGCCACCTACACCAGAAGTTGGACTTGCTGTGAGATGAAAAATGTGGTATAACAAGCTGGGCCCAAATTCTTCTTGAAAAAATCTGGAGATATGGGACAGAATTGATCCCATATCCTCTAAGATGAAGTGAAACATATTTCCACACAACTATAAATCAAAGAAACAGTTTGGTTTTCCACCCAGAGGATCCAAGATTGAATTTAGACCCTAAATTGATAGGTTAAATTAGAAGGTAAGAAGACAATTTATATACAGATTACTCACAGCTTAAGATAGAAATTTTATAGATGACCAAGAGCAATACTGAAATAAACTGAGAACTTTGATTAATATATTGGATTGAAACGATAAGTACAGAACAAAATAACACATAACTAATGTAAGCCAGAAAATTACTGTGCTATATCTGATCGTTTAAATTCTTAAATTAGTTTTTCATTTATTAAATAGTTAAAGATTCACTACTGCAAACAAATATTTAAAATTCTCATGATCTATTTCATTTGTTAAAGAAATTGTTAAAATACAGCATTTGCATACTTATTTCAACCTTTTACAAATTTATTTAACCCATTTGAAAATATATTTAACCCATTTGCAAATACATTTAAACCTTTTGCAAATATATTTAAACCTTTTACAAATATATTTAAACTTTTTGCAAATTTATTTAAACCTTTTACAAATTTATTTAAACTTTTTACAAATTTATTTAAACTTTTTTACAAATTTATTTAAACCTTCATGCAAAACAGTTGATGGAAAAGCAACGCCTTATAATGCATGAGAGTTCGTCTGTTTCCATTGCGACTCTGGGTATAAAATTTAAACCGCCTAATATACATATATAGAACATGAGTGGCAGTGATTCAAGTTCTCTGAATTCTTCCATTGCTCCACACAGAGTTAGAGGAAGGCGTGGAAAGTATGAGGTTGTTTCTTTGGAAAAAAGAAACTGTTTAACAAATTGTATGAAGAAGGTTTTTCTGTAAAGGATGCAGCGTCAAAATCAGGTATAAAATGGAATACAGGGAAAAGCATAATTAGAAAGTACAGATGGGATAATTTTGAGGTGCTAAACAATGGACCCCGAGGGAACAGGCCAAAACTACTTAATTCTCACATCCTTTGCCTAATAGAAGCAGAAGTTGAGAAACAGCCCGGAATTACTCTTATGAAAATCAGAGAGAAGCTTCTTGAACACGACATTGAGTTAAGTGTGTCTTCCATAAGAAATGCATTACACGATTTAAAAATTACGCTTAAAAAAGCATCACTAGAAGTAGACAGAATGAATAGCGAGTCAACTATTCTGCTCAGAAGGCAGTATGCAGTGAGTTTCAATCAATCAGTCCCTGTAAACTGGGAAAAATTCATTTTTATAGATGAAAGTGGATTTAATCTTCACATTAGACGATCTCAAGCTCGCTCGAAGATTGGCACTAGGGCAGTGATTACTGTCCCCACTGTCAGAGGACGGAATATCACACTTATTGTTGCACTGAATAATCAAGGAACTGTTCACTCAAAAATTATATCTTCCAGAACCACAACTGCAGAACTCTTCTGTGAGTTTGTCAGGGAACTTGAAACGAAACTCCAAGACTCAGAAGATGTTGTATTGATCATGGACAATGCTCGGATTCACCGGTCACATGCAGTAGAAGATATCATGGATTCTTCCCAAATGAATATTAAATTTTTGCCACCTTATTCTCCAATGCTCAATCCAGTTGAGAAGGCTTTTTTTAAAATTAAAATTAAAGCTAGGGAAATACAAGCCGTACGGAAGAACATCAGTTACCGGAAGTCATCGCATTCAGTTTATCTAGTATTACTTCCCAGGATTGTGCCAATTATGTTATGGATATGTTTCTTTTGTTACCAGCTGCAGCTACAAGCCAACCAATGGACTAAATTTAATGTATATAATAATGTATATTTTTCTATTTAAATTTGTATTAATTTGAAAATAAATTTTATTTTCATATATTCTATTGATATTATACTCGTTTATTCACTCTTTTTTCTCACAATTTTTTTTTAAACTGTTCGTAGCCGAATGTTTGAATTTACTGCAAAAGGTTTAAATATATTTGTTAAAAGTTTAAATATACTCGCAAAGGGATTAAATCAAATTGCACAAGGTTTAAATAAATTTGCAAAAAGTTTAAACAAATTCGTGTACAGTTTAAATATATTTGCAAAAGGATCAAATGTATTTGGCAAAAGGATTAAATCAATTTGTAAAAGGTTGAAATAAATTTGCGAATGCTATATATGATGCCATTCCATCAAGTATTGTCAAAATTAACCATTGGATAATTCAAAAGATTTAATTTTTGATCAATATTTTATTTAACCATTAATTATCAGTAAATCATTATTTATTACTGAATGAGCTTATTGCTTTCTTTTATAAATATGCTCTTTAACAATTTCTTTAAAACTATGTTGTCGCATAGTGGATATAGAAGTGGAATGAGAAGTGGGAGGATTATGAATCAAATCCATAATGAAATAAAAAATTTTTTGTGGAGACAGACATTGAAAATTTAGTAGTAAGAGCTAGAAAGAATAGAAAACTCCAAAGAAGATAGAAGTTGAGAAGGGAAACAAAGGAGGCAAGAAGAGAGTTAAAAAAGAAAGGCAAGTCATTTTGTAGTCTTATAATACATTACATGTCATCTCATTTGTCTACCTTTGGCATGTGGCAGATAAAATTCTGTGTGATGTGCTATATCAGACAATCTTGCTATTATAATAATTTATCAAATTTAGATTATTATTTTGCAGCTAGTTTTGGATATGAAATTTGTATTCCTGATGATCTTGTGCATGCTAGTAAGCTTTCTATTCCTATCAGTTGCAACAAAATTTTCATCGCTTGGCTTGATTCTTATTTTCTATCATTTAAATTTTGGTAAATATTTTTGCTAATACATATTTCACAAACACCGCTTAACTTCTTCTAATAAATTCTTATATTATAAAGAATGTAAAGTAAACAATGTATGCAATATAAGTAGAAAGTACCTAGAGAAGAAATAGTGACTCAACCGCAGTAAGTGCTTTTAATTATAAGAATTTATTTTTGCTAATATTCAGAAATCAGAACTTGTTTAATATGTTTTGATATTTGACTGGATATGATGCAATATAATCATGTCCTGTTCCATATTGAGCTTTCTCTTTGCATTGCATCATAATGTTTTGATACTACAAGTCTGAATTTTTGTCCATATGCTCATATTTATTTCAATAATGAATTGAATCTGAAAAATCTTTAAAATTATAGAAAATTATCTAATTATTTGAATGAATATACCATCATTCTAACTCTTGAAATTTGAGAGAATCAGTTTATATCCAAGTATATATAGTATATATTTTAACAAAAATATTGAAGTTAATATCATAGTAACATTTTCAATCAAAAAACCACTGCATTTGGATAAAATAGTTGCTTATCATCATTTTGATCCTGAAATATAATCTCACTATTACTTTTTTAAGATATCAAAATTTTAACAAAGAGCTAGCATTAAATTTTGTTTTTTTATGTAAAAAATCATTTATGGAAACTTTAGAGATAAGAAACCAAACTTATGGGATTATCTTTTGTGGATCTTATTGTGTTCTTTTTGTAGGGCTTATGGAGCTCCAAAAAAATAAGACAAGTTTATATTTGATACAAAATGTTTAAAATGGTTATGAAAGAATCAAAGACAACTCAAAGTTAAGTAAGCCATCAATTTCTACAACAGATCAACACACTGAACATGATTTCATAATAAAGAATATAATTTAATTATTGGAAATAGACAACCATTGAAAATATTGTTTAACAATTTGGTATATCATATTATAGTTAGCATATAACATAGTTGTATATCATGAATTACAGTTGTCTAAGCTTAGTTCATAAACATTTGTATATTAAAAAAATTTATAAATATTTTTGTATCAAATTCTTAAATGATGATCAAAAAGGACTAGTTTTTATGTGTAGAGAGTTAATTACATAAGCAGAAGAAAATGCTGATTTCTTAATTCAAATAATAATGCTACCTTTATACCACAACCAAAGTGGTATTATTGGAATGGCATATATTGTGTGCCATCCATCTATATATATATATAATACATTCTTTGTCTGTTCTGCATAGGCCCCATACCATTTAACCTATCAAAACCAAACATTGCATGTTGACTTCCAATGATCCTGCAGGTAACAAATGGTACAAAAATCAAAATCACCCTAGGGGATGGGGACATTTGGGTTGTTCTTTTATCTGTTTGTTCTACTTAGATTCCCACACCATTTGACCTATTGGCACCAAACTTTGCAGGGTGATTTTTCCTACAGCTAACAGTGTATTCTGGATCAAAATTACCCCACGAATGGGGCATTTTGGAGGTTGTAATTCAAAATAAGCATTTAAACCCTCCAGCCTGTTGTTCTGACTATTATTGATGTTGCAAAGTATGAAGTAAGGATGATGTCATCATCTCACAATCATCATCAGTGTCGTTATAATGGAACAGTTACTGATATCAAATAATTTTGTCCACACAACATAACAATGGATGATGTGCAGGAATGTTATCAGTGTGTGACATCAATATGCCACAGCAATGCTTTCATAAGTGTCTGATATATGAAGTAGTGATGGATAATGTCATAAAATGTCAGAATGTGTGACATCATTGTAATGTAGTAATGACATCACAATGATATAATACTGTCATTGTTTTGTGACATAGTAACAATGCCACAAAAATGTCAAAGTATGTGCCATCAATGTGACATAGCAGTGACATTACAATGTATTCATAATGAGTGCTGTCACCAATGTTTCAACATACAATGTAACAATGGTGATTTCCCCGATCATCATTAGTGTGTGATGTCAAAACAGTTCCAACATGCAATATAGCAATTAATAATGTCCCAGAACATCACCACTGCTTGACATCATTATACTGTACAATGGATGATATTACCAAACATTAGTATGTGAAGTCACAAAAATTGTGATGTATGACACCACTATGACATCATCATCACAGCCAAAGGTTTTGATTTTTTCCAGATTTCTTTACAAGTAAAATATCATTTGTAATTATCAGAAAAATCTTCCAAATCAGAAATCAATATCTCACAACAAATATGTATGAGAAATTCTCAGGCAATATCAGGTAAACCAACTAGTTCCAAATGAGAATAAACTGAGAACTGATAGAACAAATAATAAAAGTGATACTTTAAATAAAATAAGTTTTGAAACTGAGTTTATAAATAAGTTCCTTAACTATAAGCAAGAAATATAAACTCAGTTTATATTTCTTGCTTACTGTCTTTTCATTTATTATATCAGAAATATTTACATATGAAATTTATTTGTATAATTGAATTCATTAGTGTATCAATGGCTTTATATTAAGATAAAATTACATTAACCATCATATTCTAATAACATATTCTAACCATCATATTCTAATAAACAAAATATCTGTCATATAATTGTTATATACTACAAAAACGTTTATAATTATGATAGAGCTATTTAAAAGTATAAAACAATTGCATATTATTTTAGATAAGTAAAATCTTTAATAAAAATATCCAGATTTTACTACCTAAAGGAATTTGATCTATGATGACATTTTGTTGGGAAAATACAAGTCTAATCAATGTAATCCTTTAAAAATAAATTATTTTTTCCTATTAACTTTTAGTTATAATAAATTCTATAATTAAGATTTTTTTTTAAATAGATAATTTAAAAAACTTAGAAAAAATTAAACTGTAACTTCTAGAAAATTTGATTTAAAGCCACAGTAATCTGTAAGCTTAATGCCACATTTAGATTTAAATTTAAAAATATTTGGACTTAACAGCTTGAAAATTCAAAAAACAAAAACAAAGTATGTAATAACTATCAAACTGATGTATTATAATATCTACTATTGTTTATATTAAAATAATTAGAATATTTTCATATCAATAGGTAAAATGGCAGTGATATTCTGGAAACAAAGAATCAATTAAATTTTTATATTAGAATAAAATGGAAATTCAATTTTTAATTTACAAATTTTAATGTAATGAACAGTTCTATACTGCAATTTTATATGATAATTTCTGTTGCATTTGTTAATTACACTCTTGACAAAACTATTTTATGTCATAATTATCAGAACATGATGTATAGGGTTGTTCAGAAAGTAATTTCGTTTTTTTTCATGAAAATGAACGACAATTTTTTTATAGTATATAAATATTTCATTTAATTATATATTGACCATTTTGGTCCAATACATTTTGCCATCTTTCTGGTAGTAGCATGATTCCATGCTTGTAGAATTTCTGATCTTTGCTTGCAAAAAACTGGACCAAGTGATTTTTGACATCTTCATTTAAACTAAAAGTTTTGCCATCTAAAGAGTTTTTTAATGACCAGAATAAATAATAATCGAAGAGTGCCAGATCTGGCGAATATGGTGGGTATGATAGCACATCTCATCCAAGTTGTAAGAGCTTCTGGCGAGTCATCAAACAGGCATGAAGCTGTGTGGTAGCACATCCCATCCAAGCTGTAACAACTTCTGATGAGTCATCAAACTTGTATGAAGTTTAGCATTGTCATGGTGAAACACTATGCCTTTTCTGTATCAATTCTGGCCTCTTCTATTTGATGGAATCACTCAATTTGTCCAATTGGTGGCAGTACATTTCCAAATTAATTATGGAATTGTCTGGTAGAAGCTTTAAAAATAAAAAATCTCATGAAATCCCACCAAACAAAGGCATCACTTTTTTTTATGAATACTGGGTTTCAAAGTGCTTTGAGCCGGTTCATCTCTTCACTTGCATTCAACTTTGTTGTAAACAATCCATTTTTCATCACGAGTTATGATTCGCTTCAGAAAGGGATCATTTTCTTCATGTTTGAGCAGCAAATCACAGATGTCAATGCAATAAGCAAATTTCTTTCTTTGGGAACATGTGGAACCCAAATATTGAGCTTTGAAATGAAACAAAGTCATTTCAAATGGTCGTGAAAGGTCGAATTAAAAAAATGTAGCAATTTCTTGTGTTGTTATTCAGCAGTTTGCTTCAGATCTTTATTTTGTCATCATCAGCTTCAACTAACTTTCCAGCATGTGGTGCATCTTTAATATCAAAATTGATAAAATGAAATTTTGCAAACCAGTTTTGGCACTGGGATTCTGTTAACACATCATCTCCACATACTTCACATCATAACTTTTTTCTTGCTTGAACAGCATTCTTACCTTTTTGATAATAAAAAAGCAAAACATGCCGAAAATCTCCATTTTATTTTCCATTTTGATATGACACCCAAAAAAAGACAACTGCACAAAATAAAAAAAAAAAATTTTTTCATAAATAAACCTTGAAATGTCAGATAATATAGCTTATATTATAATAATAACCTGTATATCATATTTCTTGCCTTGTAGATAAACTATGCATAAAACTTATATTGTTTTAAATTTTACTATAAAAATTATATATAAAAATTCAACATAGCATTGCCAAGAACAATTTTCCATAAGGGGAAAACTCTTGTATCTCATATGCAAATCAAGACCAATTTGCATTTTATATCATAAAAATTTCCTAAATAATAAATTATCTAGGAATTTTTTATGATATAAAATATTATATCTTAATGATAACATTTCTAAGTTAAAAAACTCATTTATATTTACAATGAACAGGAATAAGTCAAAAGACATCATTAAATTAAGTTTAAAAGATAGTTCTCTAAATTAGGAAATTAGCAGACAACAGTATTTGTCTGCATTTTAAATGTCACATGGTTAGATAAAACTTAAAATATCTCTGTGTGTTAAACATTTCAAATCTTAACTACTGTTCAAAATAAAGTTCTTAATTAAATAATCTGCCTGGTACAATTTTAATATAAATTAAGTGATAATATTTTATTAAAAGATTTGCTTATTTTTTAATTTCATGCTATCAAATTACACATAGTAGTTAAAATAAAAAATTAAGAAACAAATATATCAAAACAGCTTTCAATTTATTTAAGAAAGAAAAAGCCTTGTTTTAAAAATAAAAGCATTTAGTTTGAAAAAGATAAGTTACTAAAAAATCAATAAATACTGCTATAAAAACTCATCACCATAATGACTAGACTTTACTAGGAAAGAATTCAATGACTTAGCACCAGTTAAAGACTAGCATGGTAATCATAAAATAATTTATGTTCGATAGGCTAACATAAGGAATAAGAATTAAGTATTTTATTCAAAATTTGTTTGTTTGTTAAAATTGGACTTTATAATACTATAGTGACAAAATGGCTGGGAGGAACCAAATTCAATCTATTTGTCAACTAGATTTTCAATCTGAGAGTTAGCAATGATGATCAACTTTACTATCATCATTGCCAACTCCCAGGTAAAGATATTCATATGTAGTTGACAAATATATGTCCTGCTCATAGACAACAACTTTATAAAAATTAGTTACAATTATTTATGTAAATCAGGAAATATCTATATAGTTTAATTTATTAAATAAATAATCACCTTTATTTCAGGAGTGCTGACAAGTTGCAATGCATGTCTACGAATTGCCAACAGAGCTGCATCTGGAGCATAACCTGGATGAGGTGGAGGAGGTTGGGGTGGAGCTAAAGCAGATTTTCCATGTTGTGCTATTTGCTGTCTTCGCAATGCTTGGACTTGTAGTACTTGATCACTGCAATGCCAATCCTACAACATAAAATTATTAGAAAAAGCTTTGTATCAGTATTCGGTGAATGAAAATTATAAAATCAGGGAATCATTAAAAGTGGTGATAACGAGTTTTCATAGAAAAATCTAAAGCTAATTTTCAAATAAATACCTGTAAATGAGTGAGAAGAGATAATCGTTTACGTTTCATGCTATCACAATTTTCCCATTTACATTCAGATTCTTCATTTCCAGCAGGGAGATGGGTCTTACTAGCATGAAAAAATACACTTGTTGGTGTTGTGAATGATCTATAATGAAAAATTAATAACTAATATATCAAATTTCAAAATTTTATATATTTAAAAATTAATTTTGTTATTTCCTATAATTAAAAAAATCATGAACAATATTTTAATTAGAAAACTACTCTCTTATTCAAAGAATCATTTTAAAAAACTGCTCAATTAAATTATTTACTTAATCATGCATTTATCATTTATTATAATTTCCAAACTACAAATGCAATACTGTACATCCTACAGATGAAGTTAATTCATTCCAAAAATATCCATGCAAGTTAAAAACTGTGTTAAGTCCAACATAAGTAGAATAGCTAATTAAAAATAATTACTGTAGTATAAACATGAAAATTTAAAACTGTGGTATGTTTAGAAGAAATAAATTATTTAATTTTTTTTCATTAGCATTCCATCTACTATGTGGCATGTCAAACAAAGACCTCAATAAACATTTTTTGATAAAAACAAATTTATTTCCTCTTATAGAAATACAATGAGTAACAATATTTTCAGCTCCAATAAACAATCTTCAGCTCATTAAGATCAAAACAACATATTCTAAATTCTCAAGCATAAATGGTTGATTTTCAGTTATAGATTTGAAGTTGTTTGAAAATTTTTAAGCATGTTCTTTAAAGATTCAAATGTTTAATTTTTCTACACAAAAAATAATATCCCTTAATTTTGTATGGTATGTTCTTCTGGTAAATATTATAAATATTATACTTACATACCAGATATGGCTATTAAATAAATGCATAAGCACTATAAATAGAATTTACTAAACCTGGCACCTAACGCACAGTATCAATTTGATACAACTGAAACAATTTGTAAATAATAATTAATATGACATTTTTAAAAATCTGGAAAAATTTCTAGCTTCCTAACTTTCTAGTAGATATCAGATGCATTAAATCAATTTTGCATTAATTCCATCGTTTTTTAAATAAAAAAATATACATGTATTAATTTGATATGCGTGAGCAATTAAGTTATTTTTTTTTTTAAATAATATATGTTATCGATTTATAAAAATAGCTTTTTTGCTTACAGGACGTCATCTGAGATGTCAAAAGCATCGATTGCTTTTATATTTTGCAATGAAGCACACTAGATTTTTACAGTTTATTGCTAATTTTTTATTTTTCCTCTTTTTAAAACCTAGTTTACTTAATTTATTCTAATTGTATGTATGATTAAACTATTTTAGTCATATATAAAAAAATGAGTAACCTTAATAATGGATGTTTAATTTATAAAATGATTATATATTTAGTAATTTTAGATTTTTTTCGTTTATTTTAAAAATGTATACTTATTTTAATGATTGTAAACAGTTTTTCATTTATAATTCATTTTTATTAATTTTATACTGATTATACAATACTGTATTTATCTTTATGCCTAATGGCACCTGCGATAAATGCACGCAATTGGAATTAAATATTTAAATTTGTAAATGTGTTATAAAAAAAGTTTATAAATGATTCAGATACATTAAAAAGTTAATAAAATATAACAATTTCGATAACTCAATAAAAATAAATTTATTTTTTGAAAGATATGAAGAATTACAAGCTTTTATATATATATATATATAAAATCAGAAATGATGAAAGCACCCAGTCACTAAACTGTTATCAGCAAAAAAATTTGGCATTCATAGTATATCTTATAATCTTTACTAATGAAGAGAAGATAGAATACAGTGAAACCTCACCTAACAGACACTCCTCAATAATGAACACTTTGTAATTCCCCAGCAGTAATACATGGATGTCTAAGGGCACATCCCCCCTCAAAAGCGGATACGGACACTTAAATTTCAATAATAACAGACAATAAAAACTAATAAAAGTACCATATTACAGCTCAAAATTGAAAAACGAACGAAAATCGTGAAAAAATTTTTTTATTTTTAATAGTGATTCCACAAAATTGAAATTAATAGCGGAAGTAGAAATGCATCTGGAGACTGAAGTTCAAAAACGTAAATAAAACAATGTAAGATGTCAGATTTTTTTCCCCAAAGTGTAGAATAGTGTATACACTCCTGAGATTACATTCATATTTTATAAGTTTTCAAGTTTTATAATAATACCGTATCAATAAGTAGCATTCAAAATATTAAATTTATAATCTATCTTCTTTATGTAAATTATATATTTATGTTTTAATTTCTTTACTGTTTCAAGCTATAGTATACAGTATTTGTTTATTGTTTGTATGTTGGTATTGCAAAAGATAGTATAAATAAATAAATAAATAATGATTAAAATAAACATTTAATGCTAAATTTATCGACTTTGTTATTCATATGACGCAAAAGTTTGTATCGTGCTAAATCACCCCAAAGCGAAAAAAGGATGGCTCAGATGGCCATTATCCTCAATAGCGGACAAATTTCTGTTCCCCAGAGGTGTCCGCTAGTGAGAAGTTTCACTGTATTTGAATAATTACAATTATGGAAAAGCAAAACAACTTTATAACAGGACACCCAATTTGTTTACAAATTACAAAACAATACAAAATAAAAATTAAAAATAAAAAGAAGTTAGATAAAAAGTATTGCAAAACAACTTCATATCATAGAATTAAAAATAAAAATAAAAATTTCTACCTTATGTTTAAACAAGTATGATATTTTTCCATAAAACCAATACAAGATTTACAACGATAGGAGTCTTATGTTTTTGAAGGCCGACGACAGGATACCCCCTCCTTTCTCCCCACTCTGACAGACAAATGTCACCCCTAGTCATTTAAGTACAAGGGTAATTTAACTTAAACAGCAGTCAGCATGTCCATTGTTAAATTTATAAACAAATTATGGTGAATTGAAATATGATACTCTATTTCTTTTAATCAAATGAGATTGCATTACAAAATAAATATTGAAAAAAACCACAAAAACGATAGAAAAACAGGAATTTTTGCAGTTAGGAGAAAACAATTGAAGGATTTCGATAAAATATTTCTTCAAATCCTATAACTGATAAAAAGTTATAGATAATTTATGCAAATTAATGCATCAAATTGATAACACGCGACCGAAGATAATTACGGACAGTATGTGTCAGGTGCCAGGTTAAAATATTGTACATTTTAACTTTTATCTCTTTCAATATATTCCCCCTTTCTTATTCACATATCACTATATTCATTTCTTCCACTGTTCAAAAGAATGATATAAGTCCATTTCTGTTAGATTAACCTCACTATTTTTGCTTTGACTGTCTCCATGGTTCAAAATGGGTTCCCTTTAGCATACTTTTGATTGTGGGAATAAGAATTCACAGGATGTCACCTGAGAAATAGAGCAGATGATCCTGCACTGGTATGCATTTTCTCATCAAAAACTGTTTCACAGAAAATGTCTTGTGTGCTGGTGAATTATTCTGAAGAATCCAACCATAAAAATGAACCATGGGATTCATGTCCACAGATCATGGGCTACATCAATAGGATAATCAGAAACCCACTTAGTCTAGATTACACCCTTTAGTATATGTTGTAACCACCCTGAATGTCAAATGAACCTAATTATTTTGCTAAATTTTATCCCTTGAAAACCTTAATGGAAATTTTAATGATTTGAATTAAAATTTAGTTAAGGTTTTAATTAAAATTTAAATTAGCTAAAAATTCTAGCTTAATTATTAATTAATAAATGGCGCCACTCATTGATTTAATAAAATAGTAAATATTCTAATTACGAGATGGTGCTAAAATTAGTTTAAATTAATTTGAATCATTAAAATTTCTGTTAAGATTTTCAAGGAACAAAACTTGGCAAAATAATTAGGTTCATTTGGAATAAATTCCCTTGAGGTTTGTATTGTATAAAAGTAAACACTGAATGTTGTAACAATTTCTAAATCAAGAAGAAATTTTTATTATTTTATGAATTTTTTTTAATCAGATGTATAATATGCAAATAATGATGATAAACAAATTCAAAAATTCAATCTATCATTACATTTAATGATAACAAAGTAATTTGTATTTTGTTTTAAAGAGAAAGATTGAAAATATAATACTTACTATATACTGTGATACTGGAGTCAGAATTTATGATGTGAGAATATTTTACAAGAAGAATTTCCATTTAGAACAAAACAATCATTTCTTCAAATATTATTTATTATTTTATCTTATAATACAATTTGATTTAAGTTGTTTTCAACTTTACACTAGTTTTTAATAATAATAATGAAAAATTTAGTTAATAATAATAGGAAAAAATTTTAAAGGTCTATTAAAGGTTGGGTCTCATTGGTGTAAAATGTAATGTAAATACATCAGTGTATAGACTGCATCTGCATCTGCACTGCATCTTTATGCCAAAGTTGATTGTTGTTTAACTTTCTATGCCAGGTGAAAGAGTAAGTTGACCATTCGTCGTCAGAGTATGAGCTGGTTGTTGAAACTTTATTGTTCTCTGAAATGATTACGCCATGCATTCATGCAAGTTTTTTTAGATTTTGAATTTTGCAGCTGCAAAACCATGACATTCAATAAATTTATGAATGAAGTCATCAATAAATATAACAATTTTTGAGTTTTGCTATTCATGTTAAATCGGCTAACTTCAAATGATGTCACAGTAATTGTCCAATAACTAAACAACATTGTTGATTATTTATATGACGTCATATGCTTTAGGTGTGAGCATCTGTTTACCCAACATTTTTTGTGCGATGCATATATGTCAGCATACTGATGCTATGTTTTATGCCTATGAAACTCAGCCTTAACATCAGCTTATGCAACTTTATGTTAGATCAGTCAGCAAACATATCATGAAAATTAAAAAAAAATCTAAAAATCAACAAAAGGGCAAAAATCACATAAAAATAAATGTTAAAATATGAAAAATAATTTATAGAATGATTTAATTAATTAAAAGTTTAAAAATGTTATTAGCTATGTTATGGAGTTATTTATAGGGGTTATAGGTCATTTTTAAAGAGTTTATTTGACTTAAATCGTGTTTTGATTTAAGTCACAAGTCTTAGAACAAATTAACAATATAAGATTTGTAATTGTATAGTTATATGTTAAACAATTTCTATCTGAAATTTTATGAAATCTTTAAGAAATTTATTAGTATAAATAAAAGAGACAGTCACATACAGAAAGATATTAAATCATTATTCAAATGGGAATAAACAGTTTAAATAAAAATTCAAAGTCAGATAATAATATTAAAGTATTTAAAATTAAGAAAATTTTTTAGTTTTTCCGTATAAATTTAATAAAAAATTAAACAGTTTGTTTATACACATCACAATGTGATGCAAAACCAGTAACAACCACATTGAAAAAGGTTGATCTATGTTTAGAAATTATTAATTATGAAAATTACAATATTTTGTAATATGAATAGTTTCATTCAGATTGTTGACCCATAAGTACTTTTTTTATTAGCAGATTTTGATGTTTTGCAAAATGTAGCAAACACATTGAAAAGGATCTAGGAATTTAGAAAAATTCTAATTATTTCAAAAAAATTTATTCAGTCTTACTACTGAGAATAGTTAAATGTGGACTCAGTTTGCCATATCACTTATGGGTTAATCATGTTGGTCTTTTCTCTTATTTATTGAATCAGTAGAGCTTTTGCAACTGTCCCTTTTGTTGGTGTGCAGACATTTTTTATTATCATCATCTCATTCCATTTCACTTTATATCAAACTCATAACATCAATTGGCCAAAGTTTTGGATAAGTTACTACATACAATATTCTTCTTATGTTCCTTTAATCTTTCTTGAGCTTTAATATATTTTCAAATATATTCTTACCATTGGCCAATATCTTTGTTCTCAACAATTATTATACAGATCCTTAAATAGAAATCTGATTGTAACCAGTCTATCATTTCTAGAGATATAAGCATTGTTGCTGCCTCCTAAAAGATATAATAATTGTGACCAAATTGCCCAAGCCCAGCTTGGCCATTGAGTTGATGCTCAATCTAGAGTCTAAATTGATAATGTCAAGTTATCCTGCCTATAGACAGTTGCCCTGATTGTCCAATTTGTGATCAGGAACTTCATTAAAAGAATAAATCTTCAAGATGATGAATGTATATTAATATAATTTGGATGAACAATTCTTTATCATCTACACTGTAGAAATATATTACTAAAAGTTAAAATACAGTATTACCAATAGTTCCACAGTTAAATAATGTCATTAAGGGAACATCCATAAACTATGACAGATTATTTTGAATGTTTTTGGACTCCCCTTCCTCATTTTTTGTCACATAAAACTTGATCCCCCTAATGGTGCTGTAAAAATTTGAAAGCTCCCTCCCCTTCTATTTAAAAAATTTTTCTCCAATTTTATATAAAAATAAAAACAAAATTCACAAAATAATAGAAAATAGGAAAAATTTTACATTAGTCATTTGTTCCATATATTTTTTAACTTTCAAATAAACCTTCAAACAATTTAATATAAATGTCTTAGAACGAGATATATCTTACATTTTATAACAAATGCATCTCCAAGTATTTTATAAAAAATTTTTTAATCATAGAAATTTAAAACTACTTATTTTTACAGCACAACATTACAATATAAATGACTTATTCCTTCCATAATGTCATTTATTATCAGAAATCTATTGCATCCTCCCTCCTCAAAAAACATGTGTAGTTTATGGATGGTTTCCTAATACAGTAACACTCCAAAGTTATGCAATAAGTGGGACCAATGAAAATCGTGTAAGTCAAATTCGTATAAGTTAGGATACAACTTTGCATATAAATACATATAAATTTGGTTTAATTGGAACCAAGACTAACAAAAACACTAGTTTAGAAGAAAAATATTTAATAAATTGCAGTTTTTTATACATATTAATACAAAATATTAAAAAATAAATAAATGAGTTAAGTAAAACTGAATAATTTTTTACGTAATTGTCACACTGTAATTTCAGCATTTTTTCTATCTCAGCAATAATACCATGGCATTTATGAATTATGCTTGAGTTCAAAAATTGAGCATTTTTCGTCGTATTGAGAATTCTTTCATTATTTTTTATGATTGTTCTTACTATGAATTCTGGTAGCTCAAACTTTTTTGCCAATTCACAAATTTTCATTCTGTTATCAAAATCCTTAATAGTGTTAAGCTTACATTCCAAAGATATTGTTTTCCTTTTCTTACTAGGTACAGGAGAATCAGATTTACTTCATTTGGATGATATAGTTTTGAAGGGTTTAGAAAACAAAACAATCTTAAATTTTGTCAATTGTAGAATCGTAACATGCATGTAGAGTTCATGTGAAATGTGTCCAATGCATATTACAGCAAGATAGCATGCAGCAGTATTGCCAAACGAAAAAATTAAGAATCACATAACTCCGAGTTCGCATGAGTCAGGGTATTACTGTAATTGCAAAACCCAAATACAAATAATAAAAATACAATGATCACAATGAAGAAAAATGAACTGATGTACAGATGTAAGCATGAAATAGTGTATCTGGCACAAACTGGGAATAAGTTATTTACATAATATTTCATTTAAAAGCAATAAAGTTATTTAAGGTTGACATGTTAGATTATTAACTGTCTTTTCATAGTTATAAGCAATATGACAAAAAACAAGCACTTAGCAGTTAACAATTGTTTAATTTATCTAATAAACAATTGTTAACTGCTAAAAATGCTTGTTTTTTGTCATATTGTTTATTTAAAGTTACAATGAAACTACAGAGGCTAGGGGTACAGGTAGGCCTCGATTAGTGCGAATAATTGGTTCCACGAATTTCTCGCACTATTCGAAGTATTAACTCTATGTAAAATATGGTAATTGGTTCTTGCTTTGTGAGATTCCGGCCATTAGCCAACCTTCACGATGAATAACCACAATACTAACTTAACACTAACTGTTTAAGAAATATTTATTTTCGTATTTTATATCGTTATTCATCATCTAAATCAATAACTTACCAGCTTTTGCTTGAATGTTCGCTTTACTAATCGGTATGTGCTTTTGGTTGCAGTCTTCAATCCATACAGCTAAAAGACGCTCCATTTCTATTACAAAACTTCTATTTCTTGTAGTTGTTTGCAAACCACAATAAGTCGATGCAATTTTACTTTTCTCCTGTATTTCGTTTGCATGTTTTATGATATTCCATACGGTAGATTCAGGCATTTTGAGATCTCGTCCTATCTTAGAATTAGCCTAACCGCTTTTATGTCGCTCAATCACATCCATTTTTTGCTGTAGCATAATCACTAACCTCTTCTTTTTTTCGTTTCCTGTTTTATCATCAAAAGTGTTCTTCCTTTTATCCATTTCGATACTTTTTAAAAGAGAAAATTCTGTACTATACTGTATGTATACGATAGCAAAGCTAAATAATAGTACAGTAATGTTAAACAGTTAACGGCAAAAAGCCCATCTTTCTGATGTTTCACCCCTTCAAAGCCAAGTGACTGTTCTTGGACTGCTCCTCGTCTAGTTTTACTAACCGAAAATTAACAGTAATTTGTTAATTGACATCATAAAATGAGGTGGAAGTTAGTAAGACTGGTCTATGCTTACAACTCGCATTAATTGAATATTTGCTCGCACTAACTGAAAAACAGTATCAATTTTATAAGTCGCACTAATCGAAATCGCATTACTCGAACTCGCACTAATCGAGGCCAACCTGTATATTATTTCTGCTTCCACTATGTCAATTTCTCTTATTTCATAATAGACAAAATCAAAGCAAGATAAAACTCCAGATAACTTTTAACTGATGATAAAGTTAAGAAATAAATGATGTAATTAATATTATTAGTAAATAAATTATTTCTGTTTCATGTTAATTATTGTTGTTAATTTTCTTTGTATGGTTACCCAACTGCTGAATCTTTTTAAAAATACATCCTATTTCTTTCATTAACTTAAAAAGCACTCATCTATTTCTTTCATACTGTCTAGGATATAAGACACTGGCTGCTCTTAAATCTATCATAATTGGTTTTAGAGGCAGCTTGAATTCCATTTCATACCAGTATAATATGTTTTACTTCCTAATCTTTATGTAAGTTGTTGAAAAAATCTAGTATACATGCTTATAACCTTAACTGAGAATTATATGGAATTCTTGATTTTTATCAATGAAGTTACAATGAGTGTTAACTTTCACAAAGATTCTGAAAACTGTTTTTTTTTTTTTTATACATGAAAGAATTATCTGATTTTGCCACTATAAAAACTGATGTGCACATCTGTTTTCTATATACAGCTCTCTTGTAATCTTGTCAGGAAATTTATAATTGTCACTATCTAACTGGTCTATTTTGAGCTTCAAGCCTAGGACAGATTTGCAAACTCATACAATGCCCTGTATTCTATGGGTATCTCACCATGTATTGTTCATATCATCTGCATTTCTAGTATAAAATCTTAGTTAAGTGTATATAGCAAGGCAAAATTAGCTATTAGCAATTACAACTCCAGCCAATGTTGCCCTCATTTGCTTGTAATATTGAGTTCTTCCAGTTTCACAGTATTTATCTTGAAACTAAAAAAAATATATCATAACTAATTACATAAGAGGTAACCGGAAATGGAATTCTAGGGCAGAATTCCATTCCCGAAATGGAATTCTGCCCTAGGTCACTGTGATCTAATCGGTTAAGCATTGAGGCACTATCCCAAGGATCCCAGTTCGAGTCCGGTGTGGTGGCAAAATTTTATTTCGGGAAAATTAATTAAAAAATTATAGTATAATCATTAATTACTAGATGGCGCCACCTTAGTTCTAAATTCTAAATTTAATTAATTAATTATTAACTCAACAGATGGTGGCACCATAGCTTTAATTCAAAAATAATCGTTGAAAATTTAATATAGACTTTGTCTGCCAGGGGAAGTTTGGCTGAGTTGATTTACGTAATTTGAAATGGTTAATCCCCTGATTAGTATTGATTAGAGTGACAAAATTGTTCTGATTTACTCCTAGATCCTCCAAGATGATAAAATCATCCAGAATTGAACTTAGAGTTCCAATATAGTAAGAAATTACTTTTCTATGCAGCCATCAATCAACTGTAAATTTTAAATAAAAGAAAAAAAAATTATTTATAGCCAATATACTATGAAAACAGTCAAGTTTGGAATACTGTAAGGGCAAATGTAAGATTAGATCATCTTAAGTTGAATGATTGTAAGTAGAGGAACACTTAACACTTGTAAAATATTTATAAAAGATACTAAAATGACACTTTATAAAGTTAAGGAATACTTTTATTTTGCACATAAAACTTTGTTTAAATGTTTCAATGTTTCAATGTTAAAAATTTTCAAATGACTTTAAAGCTACAACTGAATTATAAAATTAAGCAATGATAATATTTTTTCAAAGTATTGTAATATTAAATGGCATCATGAATTATTATCTATTTTCCATATTAGCAACTTGGCTAAGGCAAAATACATTTGTTACAGTATATGGGATGGCCTATGAGTCATATAGAAGAATCTCAAGAGAGCTGCAATCAGTTTCTTTCTGGATCAATGAGAACCACATCAGTTTTCTGGGTAATCTTAACAATAGTTTTAAAATTTCTTATTAAATATTTCAGATTTATTTATTTCATATAGATGCATACTACTTTTTACAATAAATGAACAAATTACAAATATATTATTTTTAAAATTAAACAGATATTTGCTTCATATAAATTATTGACTTTCAGAGTATGGTGACAAGGTACTAAAGAACAGCATATGGCATGTGAGCAGCAATTTGGCCACTATGGGGATATTCTGTCAAATTGTTTAACTGCCATTTATTTTTTCCTGACAATCTAAAGAAAAACACTATACTCATAAATTATCATCATTATTTACACTTTATTTTATAATTTTATAAGTTTTTAACGTATGGTTACTTATCTTGATCTAATTTTATTTTATTCATTTTACACTATTAGTAGTATTTATTTATTTTATTTCTTTATTATTTTTAGAAGCATTAATAATATTTCCCTGCACTTTTTTTTATATCAATTCACTTTATTCACATGATTCTTATTAACTAATTAACATGTTGTTTGATTTTTACCACAAAATACAACATAGTCCTTTAGTATTATCCTCATTTTCTAAAAATAATCAAACACAATACTATTTAGCAATAGAAAAAGCTTTTAATAATTATAATCCGAAATTTTTCTACTGAAAACTTAGTCAACATCAGCAGAAATATAGATTAACAGAATGCTACAAAAAACAAAAAATGAGATAGCTTATTAGAACAAGTAGAAAATTATAAAAATAGTACACGTAGTAAAGTACACAAGGCAAGTACGAGTAGTATACAGGTAGGCCTCGATTAGTGCGAATAATTGGTTCCACGAATTTCTCGCACTATTCGAAGTATTAACTCTATGTAAAATATGGTAATTGGTTCTTGCTTTGTGAGATTCCGGCCATTAGCCAACTTTCACGATGAATAACCACAATACTAATTTAACACTAACTTTAAGAAATATTTATTTTTATATTTTATATCGTTATTCATCATCTAAATTAATAACTTACCAGCTTTTGCTTGAATGTTCGCTTTACTAATCAGTATGCACTTTTGGTTGCAGTCTTCAATCCATACAGCTAAAAGACGCTCCATTTCTATTGCAAAACTTCTATTTCTTGTAGTTGTTTGCAAACCACAATAAGTCGATGCAATTTTACTTTTCTCCTGTATTTCGTTTGCATGTTTTATGATATTCCGTACGGTAGCTAACTGAAAAACGGTATCAATTTTATAAGCCGCACTAATCGAAATCGCATTATTCGAACTCGCACTAATCGAGGCTTACCTGTATTTGTAAGTACATAATATATAAAAAAAAGTAATAAAAAGCTAAAAATTTATAAATAACTTTAGCAATTGTAGAATAAAGTAAAGCATTGCTTGAACAAGGATCTTAAGCAATACTTAGCAGCTGTTCCTGAGGGCCAGGCTCCATATGACTGGGACAGTGTTGCCATGATTGTCATTAATTACACTGAAATGTCTGATCTATCTGATATTACTAAGGATTCCAAAATGAATTCTTTTAGAGAATTGAGTTTTTAATAATCCTAGCATTTTTCCAATCTATTTCTATATTAAACTTGTAAAATCTTGTGGAGAGTGCAGTTGTGTTATTATTTAGACGAATATCTTTTTTATGCTCAGTGATATGATCTTCTAAGTTTTTGCCTGTCACCGCAACATACTTTTCTTAGCAACCATGATCATAGTTATATACAGGGTTGCAGAATCAGATGGCAAATGATCAGACTCTGATTCCACCTCTTAAAAAAAATCAGACTCCCTAAAATTTATAAAGTCCGACTCTGACTCCACCCAAAAACCTTTGACTCCCCGACTCTGACTCTGCAACTCTGGTTATATATGACAGATTTCTTTCCTTTGTCATATTTCTGCTTATCATTTCTAAGTCTATCATATGATAAGCAGAAATATGACAAAGGAAAGAAATAGGTACCAGAATTACTTTATGATTGCATTACTTCATTATTATAAAAATCAAATGTGAGTACAGAAAAAGAAAAAAATTTTAAATTTAGGGATTTCCCATTATAGAAAGTGCTCATAAAATAAGTGCATTGGGGAAGACAAAGAAATTTTAATAATATTGAGCTAACATCATTATATAAAATGTAAGACCAATTTAAATAGGTAAATACAGGACATGATACAGTTATATTATAGTTTATACTTCCTGTACACCACAATTATTTCAAAACTTGCACATAGTCAAGATGAAGAGATAAATGAATTATAGATTATCTACAATAATTTGATCTCTTAAAAAATGAATGAATATAGTTTTGTTTTCATAGAGGTAAATATTATTTTCTTGTTAGTATCATCATTTTTTTACAATTCTTGTCATTTAATTTTTTGTAAAACTCATTTAAAAATTTTATCATAAAAATAATAATTAAAAGAATCACAAAACAATGATATTGAGCTTAATCTAATAAAATTTTATACATAACATGTAATTAAAAATAATAGTATGATTACAACACAAAGTGTGATTTGATTATGCCTTTCCAAAAATAATAAACTCATTTAATTACTTTTGAAAATGATTTAAGTCCATTTGTGGCTAACAAAAGTATCATATTTTTTGAATAATGTTTATAAAATTTATTACATAATAAATTTAGACGTATTTAAAATCTGAAACATAATACCAACATATTATCAATTATTGATATTTTTGAATCAATACAAACACAAACCTTTAAATATATCAATTAAAAAAAATGGCTGTTGACATCTGTGAGATATTTCAAAATAACCGTAATTAATATGCAAAGTTAATATTGTGAAATTTTGATGAAAATTTTTTCATTTCTTTAATAACTTTTTGTTCATTATATGAGATTGGAGAAAACAATATTTTGTATGAGATCTTAGCCATCCAACAAAATATTTGTTATTTTTTGATAATGGCAAGTCTTATGAATAAAATAAGCTATGAATGAAGAAAATTGGATCATGTTTTAAAAAATCATGATCACGGTTCAATCCTAACAGCAGGAATGAAGTCAGGATTAAACCCATTGAATGCTTTTGATGAAACAGTCAAGATAATGGAACAAAAAATGATAAACAATACAAATAAAATTCAATCCTGAATTATGAAGTGGAGCTATTGGGGAGCAGTTTTTTTTGTTTATTGGATGATTGGTTTGGTTAGTTAGATTAAGCCGCCATATCCTCATGGGATATTCTGTATCTGGCGGCGGCCACTTATAAAACCCATCACAGGCTGGCCAACACCCATGATGGGGTGTTTATTGGATGAAAATACATGCCTCCGATGATGGGTCCTAAATTTTCCAATTGCCGAAATTTCTTTTTAAATTCTGTTCTAAAGATAGAAAATGTGAATGGATTGCATTTGTAGAATTTGGACTATTTTTCATTGAATCTTATTGATTCTGCTTTCTTTCTATTATATTTTAGTAATTTTATTTTGATTTTGGGATGTGAGAGATTTATTTTTGAAATTTTAACTAAAACATGAAATTTTAGTATGACAAGCTGTAAAATTTGTAAAATTTAAAATTTTGCCAATAATACGAAAATTTTGGTTAATTCTGTTAAAATATAGACTATTTTTACTTATTTGGTTATTTATTGCTTTACTTTTAATAATAGATAATTTAGTAAAATATGAGAAAATTCTAATGTAAAGAACCCTAGGCTATAAAAAGAGGTGTAGCCCTTTTATTGTTTTATGGCATCCAGTCATTTCGTGGAAAACCATAGCCAAGCCTACTTTACTGCACTGCATGTGCTATTGGGTGTAGTGTGTCAACAAAGTACAGTAAGACCCCAGTTAATGCTGTTCCGTTTAACTCTGTTTAAATATAGCACAGTTTTTTCCGAATTCTATATTTTTATTGATTCACTTTGGCATGGTTTTTCAAACTGTTATTAACAATATTGTGCCACTGGAAGCTGAATGGGCGCTGAACTCAGCAGAAAGGAATATTTGTTACAGAATTTCTAGAAACAAGATGATTCTTATTAGTTATCGTACGATTTAAAATGTTGGAAAATTGTATAAGTAGGCGAGCTGCAAGCCTGAGCTGAGTTTAGTTGAACTGTGAGACTTGGACAGTAAAAGTTAATAGTGAGCGATAAATTGTGAAAGTGAAAGTGGACTAAGAAGAACTGTGAGTTATTCTGAAATAAAGATATAGATTAGTGTTGTATGAGATTTGTATTGAATTTAGTTAGAGTGAAATTAAAGAGTGAAATTTTGTTTGTTTGTGTGTAAATAAATTGGACTATACAAAATATAGCTGTATTCACTCATTATTAATCTCTACGGTGTGTAAATAAATTGGACTATACGAAATATAGCTGTATTCACTCTTTGGTGTAAATAAATTGGACTATACGAAATATAGCTGTATTCACTCTTTATCAATCTCTACAAACTCGTAAACTCACAAAACGTGACAATACGATACTCTTTTAATTTCTAAATGGCATAATGCAAAACAATCAAAATAAAAACAAAAACATTTTTTTGTTTTCATTTAAAAACCGTGTTAAAGCGAAACTGTGTAAATTGAAGGATAGGTGTAAATCCCAAATTGCAAGAATTTGTTGCATTGGTACTCCTATGCTGTCTCACCGTGTATTTGATATCAGTGCAATCAGCATTCATATTTATGATTGGTCATCATTGTTATTTTACAGTAATAAAAATAACAATTATCCCAATTTAGTTTTAACTTGAATGCTGCCACTTTAAACTATAGTTCCTTGGAGTTAAAAGGTTATCTTTCATCAATATTTTTTCTTATAGTTTACTAATCTGATTACTGCTTTTTGTTCTTAAAACTTTTTATTTTCTAATTTTAAGGTATTTTCATGAATGATCTTTCATCAATACTTTTCGTTGTTTATAGTTTACTGCAATCTGATTAACATTATTCTTTGATCAATATGTTTTCATTGTTTATAGTTTATTGCAATCTGATTACTACTTTTGTTCTTAAAAAACAATTTTTTCATTGTTTATAGTTTACTATAATCTGATTACTGCTTTTTGTTTTTAAAACTTTTTTTCTAATTTTAAGTTAAAACGTTTTTTCTTTTATCAATATTTATTTTTTCGTTGTCTATAGTTTACTGCAGTCCGCGGGCCGGAGGTTGCCCACCCCTAGTTTATAGTTTACTGCAATCTATCTGCTTTTTGTTTTTAAAAAACTTTTTTATTTTCTAATTTTAAGGTATTTTCATGAATGATTTATGAATACAAATCGATATTAGCAATAAAAATGCCTATAATATTTTCATGAATGATTTATGAATACAAATTGATATTAGCAATAAAAACTGTTTATGAATATTTGTGAATACAAATCGATATTAGCAATAAAAAAATGTCTATAATTAATGTAATATGCAATAAAAATGTCTGTAATTAATGTAATACAATAGTAATAATACATGTTACAAAATAAAAAAAAGAATTAATGTTTATGAATACAAATCGATATTAGCAATAAAAAATGTCTATAATTAATGTCATAAAATAGTAATAATACATGTTACAAAATAAAATTTAAAAAATGCTATGTACATATTTTTATTCACTGTCCTGTTTCACTTATCTTCATTATTTAAGTGTTAAAATGACCTCGTTTAACGCTGTTTCATTTAGTGCTTTGTTTCCTTGGAACATATCCCTTGGGTTAAATGGGGTCTTACTGTATCTCAAGGCCAATTAGAATAGGATAGAAAATGGTATAACTGTTTATGTACAAAAGTAGACAATTTTCATATATGTTATGTTTTTTGTTATAAATTTGAAAATTTATAAAAGGTTAAAATAAAAATTATTGAAATGAAGAAAAAACATATCAGTAAACATATTTTATTAAAAAAGTAACAATATTTTAATAAATTTTTCTCATTTTTTGACTAATTAATTAATTAGCTTAATTCAAATTTGCATAATTTTTATCGATAACTTTTAAAAATATTATCAGATTTTTTTATTCATATCTTATTTTATTCATAAAACTTGCCACTATCAGAAAATACCAAATATTTCATTGGATGGCTATGATTTCATATATAAAAATTGTTTTTTCTTCAATCTCACATAATAAACGAAAAGTGGTGAAAGAAATAAAATTAAAAAAAAATTTGTTACAGTATTAGAATGACAATATAAAAAGTAATAAATCCTAAAAAGTTCAATGAAAATTAAGTGAGATTTTGCAATTTTAATTTTTTCTGCATATTAATTAGACTTAATTACTGGCACTCAATGGGTTAAAGCATAAAATATACACATCATCATAATCATTATTATGAATAATATGATTCAATTTTCTTTGTTCAAAAGATCTTTTTAATCACAAAGAAATATCATTGTTAACTCTAATCTTTCAAAAGAAAGAATTTTTTCAAGCTGATGTAAATGGAAACCAAAATTATCTCAACTATAGGTCGATCTCTAATATAGGCTTATAGATATTGATGTAAGCAAAAATCCTAGGCAGAGCAACATTAGCAAAGATAACAGTCTTCAAAAAGACTAGATAATGTACATTTTTCTGCAACCTAATAACAGATTTAAGGATGAAATTAATATAAATTTTATACGTTAGGTCTTTAGTGTAACAGGGCAATTTGTAATTATGCACATTTACAGGAAGAGTGGCAACATTCTTGGTCTTCATTTCAGTAATGACAACCTTGTGGTTTTGCACCCATTTCACAGTAACCAAAGATAGGACTCTTTTAGTGAAAGAAAAAAACAGCTCTATTTCTCTAATCTCAAAAATAAAAAAAAACACATCAAATATAACATACAACAACATTAAAATCAGAAACAATCACTGAAAAATGTCTTTCTAATTGAAAAGAAGGATATTTGATATTTTTAGTTTGATCATTCAAACTACAGCTGGAAAATATTGGCTAAGTCAATAACAAAGTTGCAATAACTACTATTAACTTTGCATATTTTTTTTATATCAAATAATTTGTAAATACTAAGATTAAGGCTTTATGTATGAACGCTGTTTGGAAAGTAACTTCTATTAATTTTTAGGAGTGAAGTTGCTCATGCCCAACAGTTTATAAAGTGATTCAGTAGCTATCAAGCCATTATGTTTTTAACTGACAATTGTTGATTTGATTCATGTTACCAATAATTCAAAATAAATGTTATCATCAATGTTCCCACCAGCTGTGAAGTGTGAACAGTTGTTTATTATGCTGCTTCTGGAATTTATGGCACAAGGAACCACAATTGATTCTGAAGTATACAGTGAGATGCTATAAAAATTTTAGAGGACCATTCGAAAAATGTGACATGCTGACTTCCAACATCATTTTGCTGCATGATAATGTGTGCCTGCATACTATGCTTGTACTTGAGAAATGCTTCAACATTTCAATTAGAATTTGTTTGATCATCTATTATAAAGTCTCAATCTTACTCTGAGCAACTATATTTTTTTCTGACACACAAAAAATTTGTTGAGTACATAACATTTAAGATGGGATTGCAGACAAGGTTGAACTCATAGGCAGCTGATTTTTTGATGAGAGAATTCAAAAATTGCTTCCTGATATGACAAATGCTTAAATTCAGGTGGCAAATACATAGAAAAGTAATTTAGATACGTAAAATGTTTTTCGTATATAATAAATTTTGTTTGCCATACTTCTTATTATTTTTATAGTTGTTCAGAAGTTATTTTCCAAGCGACCCTCATAAATAGTTAAATAATAAAATTGCATTTAATGTTTAATTTGTGCAGGTTATTAAATTTTTATTGAATTGCTGTTGTAATATTTGAGTAATCCTTTCACTTTTTCTGACTAAGAAAACTGTTTAATGTTCAAATTCACATTGAGCTTTTTTCAATTCCATATTATATCTGCAGTTTTTCATTTCTATTTCTTATATTTTTATGTTTATTATAATTGTTAAATTAGTCCTTTTTTTATATTTAAATCTGATTTACAAGGAGAGGGCGCAGTCTGGGAAATGAACTTTGGAATCAAACTTTGTGTGGTGGTAGTTTACCCTTCATGTGTTAATATGATAAAACATTAGTGCGCACTATTCAGCCAATTCTGAAAAAAATGGATTCAAAGTTTTCATAGCTGTTATATATAATAAAAAAATGGGCGAACACGTCAGAACGCCGAGTAGCCGAGTCGGTAGCGCGCTGTCCATCGGTGCTGACTTCCGGTATGGGCCGCGGATTCGATGCGCGGTCTGCGGTTATTTTTTCTTCGTTACAATTATTATTTTATACATTTTATTTAAAAAAATATTTACATAAAGAAATATTTTATCTCATAATTTATCATTAATTTGTTATTCGAGAGGTCTTTAAACCTTAAGCTTTTTCCCAGAAAAATTTTTAATCTGTGTTTTTAATTATCTACAACATTTCACATATACGTGCATATTTTTACTGGTAAGATTGACGCAAACGTTCCAGTTGCCGATTACTTACTGACACTATCATGTGAAACTCATAAAGTCATCAAAAAGTGTGTTTTCTAGTATCACTGTAAGTTTATCCCTGGCTTTTGAAGAGGGTAGAATGTGTTTCGTGTCGCCAATATAAATCAGTTTACAAAAACGTTTTCAAGTGAAAATGTCAGCAAGTGAGATAAAATTGTGAGATAAAATATTTCTTTATGTAAATATTTTTTTAAATAAAATGTATAAAATAATAATTGTAACGAAAAAAAAAAAAATAATCGCACACCGAACCCGCGGCCCATACCGGAAGTCAGCACCGACGGACATCGCGCTACCGACTCGGCTACTCGGCATTCTGACATGTTTGCACATTTTTTATTATATATAACAGCTATGAAAACTTTGAATCCATTTTTTTCGGAATTGGCTGAATAGTGCACACTAATATTTTATCATATTAACACATGAAGGGTAAACTACCACCACACAAAGTTTGATTCCAAAGTTCATTTCCCAGACCATGCCCTTTCCTTGTTAGAACTGAAGTAATCAAGTTATATATAAACATTGAACCATTATTTTTCAATTAAAATTAATCATTATATTATTTTACTTATTAAAAATAATTGCTAATATCTTATCCAAAATAAAATAACAAATCAAATATTTTAAAGCTAAATAAAATAATGCTGATAAAAGAATAATAATTTTTTATGAAGTATAACAACTATACTTACCGATTACATCCCTTCCACTCACAAATATATTCAAGTTTAGATGGCACTTTTAAAGATGTGGATGATGTACTTGTATTGGATGAACTGTCTACATTTGTAGATGCTTGTGATAAAATTTGAGATTCTTTACTTGATTCACTATCTGTACTATTTACAGATGGTGGACGATTTTGTTCTACTTTCTGCTGTTTTGTAGTAGCTTGGAATGCTTTTGTATCCTGACTTACATTGTTTGTTGACTTAGCAGTGGTTACAATAACTGGAGAAATTGCAGAAAGAGGACAATGCACATTTGTTTCTAGAACAGCCATTTTACTTTCTGGTCTTATTCTCTTTGCCTCTACTGCATTAGATGGAGAATCACTGGACGGCCTTTTCATTGCAGTGGAATTAGATTCAGCTTGCTGGCGCAACTGATTTAACTGATTTAGAGATACACGGGGAAAACCAATTAATTCATTACTATCGTCTCTACGTGGTATTGTATAGAGAAATCGAAGAGTAATATTTGAGGTTGTAGACTGCAACCTCACTTGTGAATTTGGTTGCACAACTGTTATTTGTGGACTCGTCCTAATAGTTTGAGTTGTGCTAGGTGTGGTAACTGAAGTAGATGGAAAGGGTACATTAGCATGGCATTCTATATTAGTCTGTGAAATTGCTTTGGATGCACTTTCTAATGTTCTTGCAATATCTGAAATAGATGACAGATCAGACACTAAATTAGAATTTTCTGGACTTTCTGATGTACCCTGTTCCGTAGATTGCACATTTACTTTGTCCAGAGAGAGATTTTCACCATTTGTATGGTTTGTACCAATAACATTCCTTAATTCTGTACCACAATTAGAGGAACTATTTGAATCACTCTCAAACAATTTTGGTTCTTTTAATCCATCTGGTTTAGAAGTGCTGGTACTGCCATTCTGAACATTAGGTGTTTGTTCTTTTTCCATTACAAGAGCTATTTTACCTTTATCCAATAAACCATTAAGAAGTGGAGAACTTTTATACACTTTATCCAATTGTCGTTTTTTGGATAATTCTTCATCTTCTGTTATTTCACACATATTACCAAGAACAGATTTTAATAAATGTGATGAGGACAATTTTTGTGTGGCACTACTTTCAGCAAAAATACCAGAACCATTTTGGCTTTTTGTATTTTGCAAAAATGTTGTATTCATTCCTGATATTTGAGATTTTGATTTAAGAAATGATTGGTTATTAAGATTATTTGGTTTAGGAGAGGATATTGATACAAGAGGAGCTGGCAAACTAGTTGAACATGAAGTTGTACTTTCTTTGAGATCCATACACTTGGCACCTTGTAGTACTTCAATCTTTTCATCCTCAATGTTTGAATCAGTTTCCTGAGGGCATCCAGCTTTAACAACATTTTCTCCTGCAAGGGATGTATTTTTATCTATTATATGATTTTGTGTCTGATTTCCTTGTGTTTCTTGAAGATTATCATTTGCTCCTTTAGAATCATCAGCTATGGAGCAAACCTGAAACAAAATATACTTATAAGGTTGATTCAATTAATAAAAAGCTTACTTTTAAAAGTATAATTAATCAAATTATTTATCTTATATTACAAACTAAACTGCATAAGTTTATTAAAATAATAACTTCTAACCAAGCACTTTATCGAAGTAAATTCAAAAAAATATTTTTTATTTTACTTTGTAAAGTACTTTCATTTAATTGCCATCTTCAACACTATACAAAAATGAACAGAACAATTTGAAATATTGATTGAACATTGTTATTGGTTTTTACAAAAATGGTTTTAAAAACATACTGTTAAATTTAAAATTTATACTATATGAATATGTTATATCTAATAAACTTTGTTTCAAATTTCTTAAGTCATTATTAATAAAACACAGGTATCCCTCATATAACACAGAATTGGTAATATGTGTGAAGTAGATAGGTTCCTGAAAAATGCTGTGCTGTGTTAAACCATGTTATATGAGACCTAGAGTCAATAAAAAAAGGAGAGTTACATTCCAAAACCAATTAAAAACAAATAACTTTCTTTAATTCCACATAAGAAATTTAATTTTTATTAAGAATATTAATAACACAAAACATAAAGGAAAAAAAATATATACATAAGACCAAAAAAACAATATATATAAAACAAAAAGAAAGAAAAAGTATACAGCCTATGTAACATTCATTTAATAATTATATCTTCCTTGCTGCTGTTCAATTAAAACGAGAGAGTTTTTTTTCTTTTTAATAATATCAACTTCACTTTATGAACTTTTTTGCATTTAAAGTTTGTGTATTTTTTGCTCTCTTTACAAAAATCTACAGTCTAACCTGCTACAATCTACTAGAAAACAATCATTCCTTAACATATACCTAAAAAAATTTTATGAATAAAAACGTTTTTCTTCTCTTTTACATTCCTCTATTGAAGAATAAAACTTACTTTTTATCCAAGAACTGAATGTTTGGAACATTAAATATTCAATTGTTGCCAATTAACTCAACTTCAAATCAATATCGTCCCTTTCATGGCACTCTGCTAAAATTAGTTATAAATGCAATTTTGCTAAAGTATTTCCAAATGATTGCATTTTGTGTCTGTATTGGGTTTTTAGCAAAGTATTTCCCAATGATTGCATTTTGTGTGTGTATTGTGACCCTAGTATGGATTTACAAAAATTAATAAAAATATTTTGTGTTGTAGGAGAGTAAATGTAATTTTTCTAAATGTCTTAAGTAAAAACCATGTTGTAGAAGTACTGTGCTATATGAGGGTTTCAGCAATTTTCAAATTGTGTTAAAGTGAAACCATGTTGTAGAAAGCCATGTTATAGGAGGGATACCTGTATATTATGTTTACATTATTAGCCTGTAAATGGTAACATAACAGTTGAATCATAAGTGGGAAAATAGGGTAATAAAGTGTTAATTATGTGAAGTTTTCACTATTTTGTTAAAATAAATCTTCTGAATGTATGAAACCTTATTTTTTGGTAAAATGTCTATTTTCTAACCCAAAACAAGCCTTTTTTTATTATAATTTAATGATTTTTATTGAATTTTTAAGTAATATGATACCTCTTATCAAAATTATGTAAATAAACAGAGTATCATATTTCATTCAGTCAAATATTTTTCCAAGGTCAAAACAAATGCATCTTCAGTTTTATTTGTAAACAGACTAGGTGATCTTATTACCTGGGGTGGTCCAATGTCATTTGGAGGTGATGCATGAGTGGGAGAGGGACACGAACAAGGGCAATAAAATCTGGCGGTGGGAGTATGAAATATAATTCTTCAACTTCGAAGGATTCTAAATTGCATATAATATAAAATTTTACTTCATATTATAATTTTTTTATATTCTCTGATAGGTTTACTTGTTTCTATTGTAGCATTTTCCATCCGAGGAAAGATATTTATTTGTTTTACAAAATTTTTTTAATCAAATGTATAATATGCAAATTATGACAATAAAATGAATCAAAAATTCTCTCTGTTTTACAATTATTGATAACAAAGAAATGTGTTGTTTTTCTTAAAGAGAAAGGTTGAAAGTTCATTAATCATATATTGTGATAGTGGGGTCAGAATTTGTGATGTGCACATACGTCATTTCCAGCTTTAGCATAATACTCATTTTTTCAAGTATTGTCTATTATTTTATCTTGTAATATTTATTTCATAATTTTATTATTATTTGTTAAGCCATTTCAATCTGTTTTTTTGAGAAATTATTTCAAAATTTTTTAGTACATATAAAATAAGAAAATAGTTGGTGCCAGAACAGCTTTATCATTATTTAAAAAACTTAATAAATGGCTTAAATAAAAATATAAAATTAGGTGAAGAATTTATTGAAGTACCTAAGAATGAAGAAATTTATCAAAAGTTTTTCTTTGCAAATAATTAAAAATTTGTTTATTTTTATACGTGCGGCAAAACGACATGAAACTGGTGAATACAGTGCAGCAAAACGATATAATCATTTCTAAAAATAGTTTTTAAGAAAGCCATTAATCCACGATGAAAAACCCAAGGTTGACATTTAACCGACTCTTAAGACTAGGAAAGAATCTATGAGTAAGCTCTGAAATATGATTAAAACTTTAATTGTTTATTTTTATATATGCAGCAAAGCAATGCGAAACAATAAACTATTTTTAGAAACAATTAATTATCAAAAAAAAGTTTTTTTTTTTTAGCAAGGAGAATGTGTGAAGTTTCAATTCATGAGATTCCCACTCAAATTTTTTCCCTCGGCTCTTTTTGATGCATTGTAAAATTTTATGAATTCATAAGGAAGGACCTAGCAATTTAGGAAAATTCTTTTTCAGATTTTTTAAAAAATTCTTTAATATCAGAATTTTTATTTTTTTTGCATGCAGGGAAGATCTCTGCACTTTCCTTCTGCTGGATTAATTATACTAAAATAATTTTATCATATTTTTTAGACAAATCATATTAAATTATTACTATTCATTATCAAAGCATAACATTTTAGGTCTACATTATCAATTAATTGTGCTTCTGCATTTCACATGTATGCATATGGCTTATTTATACACTTATAGTTTGTTTATAGCATAATTCCATGTGCTAAAAATTTTCAGATTGTTTGTCATTAATGATATTCATATATTTATCTCTCTTTATTATTTCAATTGTCTCAGCTATATATTTGTTTTCATCATTGTCAAATTTTTTTACTACTTTCAACTCTTCCCATTTAACATTTATATTAGATTCATAAAATTTTTTTGTTAGAGCAATTTTTACATTTCCTATCTTAATATCATATTGATGTTCTTTAATTCTATCTTCTAAGCATCTTTCTGTGACTCCAATGCAAAGTTCTTTTTCTCTGACCTCATTAGAGTCTATTGGTATTTGGTATACCTCTGATTTATATTTCTCTTGTCTTCTATCTTATATCATTTCTCAATATTCCAAAAATTGTGGGCTCTCTCTTGGTATAAAGTTCTTCATGTTTTTCTTTGTATATCTTGTAACAATTATACATAAACATCAACAACATTTCTATTTATCATAAATAAAATGTCTTTGTAAATTAATTTATAGAAATAATAAGCAGAATATATCTCAGAAGTTTCAATAAACAAAATAAGAACAAATTAGTCAGGTTCACTCAAATTATTTGAAGAGAAGCATTATTAGAGATTGAATTGCTGGTTAGAAAAATAGAAGCATTTAGATCAAGCTATTGATAAATGCATTCAAAAATTGAAGGAAAAAATAAAAATTATTTCAGCCATCTCATTATTTTATAATGATTAAAAGATATATTAGCAATAAAAATCTACTTTATTTTGTTGGAGAAAAATAAAAAAAATCTGAATCTAGTCAAAATGTAAATTACTAAATAAGACATATTATTTGAATAATAATTACTGTATTCTAAGAGCTATCAAGATTTGCAGTCCAAAAAAAGTTATAAATTAATTGGAAAAATTTAATATACTATAAAATTTCTATTTATATTCAGATAAATGATATAAAAATATATTTTCAAATTAATTTTGACTGTAAATTAGTAAAATCTAGTAAGAAATATATCTAAAAAATTTGCAGAATGGAAATGCTCCCTCTCAATAAAATAAACTTTTCAATTGCTTGGATCATCATTAGAGATTTTGAATGAGGGAAATCAAACTTGAATTACCTACTGGGTCAGAATAATCAATCAATATAATAAAAGAAAAAAAAAATATAACAATATTAAATTTTCCAATAAAGATGAGAGGGTTGGTTTATTTTATATAGCCAGTTTGCTTTATTGAAGAATAAATCAATCAATAAGAATAATAATTGTACAAAAACGTTATATATGATATTACTGGAGTTTCTTGTGAATAGGCTCTTCTTGAAGTAAGCCCATATGCGCTTACAATCGGGATTACTTCCCGATTATAAGCCCATGGGCTTATATTTTGGCTTTATATCTTATGGGCATCCGATATTGAATCGTTTCCGGAATGTAGGTTCATGAGCTTATAAACGAGGTTTAGCTATGAAAATTACCGGTAATGTGCCACAAATAAAAAATTTTTTTACTCCTTTCCCTCTCCTTTCCGACCGGAAGTCTACTGCTAATATCATAATTGACATTTTCTCACGGGAAAAAATAAAAACAAAACCAAAAACAAAACAGTACCTAATTCTACCTACATTAACGGAATCTTACCTCAAGCTGTATTCAAGTTATATCCGATAACGTTGAAATGGATATAGGTGCTGATCCTTCATGTACTGGTTATTCCAATACCAGTACTGTAGCACCTCAGGACCTACCGGCAGCAGTGTTGGAAAAGTAACCAGGAAGAGCTATAAGGTATTGGACAAACTAAAAGTTCTGTCATGATTGGAAGAGCTGAACAGCAACATAGCTGCATTAAATTGTGAGACAGGAATAAGTCGAAGATGCTTACAAAGATGGTGGGACGAGAGGGAAAAGATTAAGAATGGGAAATATAGGAATGGGGAAAAATAGGATGAAGAGGAAGTTAGGCTGTTGAAGAAAGTAGTAGTATCCGGAACTTGAAGAGAGACTTTATCAATGAGTCATTGACAAAAGAACTAAGAAAGTCAGCATTAGCTACGTCAACATCAGAGCGGAAGCAAAGAACCTGGCAAGAAGTATGGATATTGACGACTTCAAATGTAGCGACAATTGGATTTTTCTGTTCTGTAAGCGCCACAACCTGTCGTCCAGAAGAATTACTGACGTAGGGCAGGAAGACAAAAGAAGTCGAGAGGAAATGGAAGAGGAAGTGACAGAGTACTTGTGCTTCATCCATCAGAAGCTGGTGGGATATGCGGTAGATAAAATATTCAACATGGACGAAGTTCCCTGCTACTTTGACATGACCAGGGACCATACCATCCATTTCCGGGGAGACAAGAATGTGGATGGAAGTGACACTGGACATAGAAATCACGATTTATTGTGGTCTTAGCCATATCTGCAAGCAGGAGTTTCCTTAAAACTATGATTATTTTCAAAGGTTTGAAGAAAATCCCGAAAGTCAAATGTCCATCGAATGTAGCAATTGCTGTATCTTCAAAGGGATCAATGAATTCACACTTGATGAAGGTCTGGGTTCAGATGTGTTTCTGCAATAGAAGTCCGTTCTTGGTTCGAACAAATTATATCCTCTTTATGGACTCCTTTGGCAGCCATACCAAACTGGAGGTGACTTACATGCTTAAACGTGAGGTGAACACCATCACCATTGTCATCCCACCAAAAACTACGTCATACCTTCAGCCTTTGGATGTTGCCGTCAATTCGTCATTCAAGACTCACATGAGACAGCAGTGGAATAACTGGCAAGAAAATGGACTGAAAGAGTTCACTAAGAAGGGCTATCGAAAGCGACAGAGCTACAAAGAAATAGTCAACTTCGTTTCCAATGCCACAAAATCGATTTCACCTGACACCATCAAAAACACGTTCCGAACATGCGGAATTTCGGAAAATGGAGAGGTGGTTCGGATGGAAGACTTAAACTACCGTCTGAGAGGGATCCTGGTTGGCACCGGTACAATTCAAGAAACTAAGGGAACGGTTGCTGAAAGAAGTGATAAGTCTGATGAAAGTTTTGAGACTGAAGTGCCAGTTACTGACAGTGAGTCTTGTGACAGTGATCAGTCTGAAGGAAGTGTCTGTAGTGAAGAGATGTGAAAGATAGGGACTGATAGCAGTAATACAAAACTTGGATCTACCAATAAAGTGCCATATAGATAAGATGTGAAAATTACTGTTTGTGTTGCCAAATGTGCAATACTGTTTATGCAGTAAATGTGATATTAAATTGGTATTTTTTACTTACTCGTTAGAACTTTCTGGTAATGATGCTATTCAAGTACAGTACCATACCCCAGTTAACACTGTAAATTTTAGTGCCAAAATAATTATCTCATTTCATTTGCCTCTAACTTCTCTATGGTAACATTTGGAGGCAGTAACACTACCGGTACACTGAATGTCAGCATTCAGTGTAGTGTTACTGCCTGCAAATGTTATCATAGAGAGATTAGAGGTTAGAGGCGAAAGAAGGGAGAGCCCAAAAGCCCAGCACTGCGACCTGGAAGGTCTATTGTGAAAATCGGCAAATGTTATCATAGTTTAAAGAAAAATCCCAAGTATCGGTACTGTGAGACTTGACAGGTAGGGTAATGGCTTGTATGGTACAATATGGTACAAATACCATACGGTAAAAGGCAAATTTTTTTATGGTACCGGAACTTAGGATTTTTCTTCAACACGCTTCAATTTAACTATGAAACATATAGGAGGAGATTTGTTATTGGCTTTCATCAGGCAAATAACGAGGGTGGCAGTTTATAGAGGGGCGGCTAAAAGAGGTTTGACTGTATTTACATTTTATAACTTTTTGTTAACATGTTTATTGGATGCAATCTGGTAAATATAATTTTGTAATAAAGTTTGCAAATCTGGAAATGAAACTGGTTTCAAAAAAGCGTTATATTTATGCGTTCCGTTTGTTGAGACAATACTGTATCAAGTACCATTGCCCCTCCCCTTTTTGAAACTGCGGCCCTCCATATCTCTAGTAAACACGGCTATGGCCCTCGGGTTCATTATAATTGGACAGCCCTGGTATAGAAATTTGTGGAGCACTCCCTTAAGGTTAAGTGAGTAAACGCAAGACATCTGGGCTGGTCTAGAAATATACTTTAGTAACCGGTTTTATAGACCTCGTCTGAGCTGCGTCTGTTAAGACGCTTCGTTTATGCAATGCAAGATTTATAAAATCGTGATTCCGACTGTGGCCGAGGTCTAGAACGCGTTTAAACAATTGGCCCATAAAGTCAGGAATCATTAGTACAGTATATTGATACACAAATACTATTAACTCAATAATCCAATTATTTCTGTTCTCTTGGTACGAAGATTATTAAAATACAGTATGTTATATCTAAATTCAAGAAGTTTTATATATAAAAGTAGATTTTATATAATTTTAATAAATCTGATTTTCTCACAAGCATCAATAATACAGGGAAATTCAAAAGTAATTTCACACAGAATCTAAAAATATGTTATTTTGACATGTAGCAAAATTTGCATTTAATTATAAATAAGCACATTCATGAATTTTTTAAAAAATTTTTCATTTACTATTATAAAGTTCCAATTCTTCTGTATTTAATGGAAATTTAATTCAATTATATTCAACAGCAGCATTTCAATATAATTTCCAACAGTTATTCTACAGATATCTAGCATTACTCCCAATAACATCCATAGCATAAATAATCAACACTGAAGTGATCCTGGCTCTTAAATTTGTTGAGATAAATTAGAAAGTGTAGCTGATAAGTTTGTTCTATAATATAAACAGATTAAAAGATATTCATCAATATGAGGTCTAGTAAATAAATCAATTACATAAGTAAACTGTTATCCACTCAACCTACTAATCTAAGAAATGAGTATCCAAGCAATCATTTTTATGACAATGTAGTAACACACTATTTTATTGACAAATCATATTCTTCTGATCTACCAGAATTTGAAGAATAAAAAATTTCTGAAATACATCCTAATACACAGGATTAGTAATGGTGGTCTCAATGAAAAACAAAGTACCATAAATTATTATGCAATTGATAGCAAACAAGTATTAAAAAGGCTGTCTTGGTTTCAGTGCCAGATTAACATAGTAGCAAAAGTAGCATTTGCTATGGGCCCCACGCCAATATGTACATAATTTTTTGGTCTCTAATATGAGCGTTAAACCAATGATCTTGTGATTTATGCCATACTTAGCACCTTGTGTATGTATGTATATATATATATATACACAGGCATCCTCCACTTAGGAAAGTTCAATTGGCACCATTTCACTTTTATAAAAGACCTCTATTAGTATCTGTTTTTTGCTAATCAAAAAAATTCAAAAAGGATTTTCACTTTTATGAAAAAAGAACTCATGCAATTTATTATCCTGAAGGATACAGATTCAATTCTGGATCCCACACCACCTGTTTTTCAGGAGGGGACTGGTTCTGAGCCATTCAACCCCATTCTTCAACCTTCCAGTTGACTTCATCATGTATGCTGATTAGCTTGTGATAGTCTCTAAAATCACTGCTGCCAGATACATTATATCCCATGTGTGATATAAGAAAACAGAAGAGGCAACAGTACATATATTATTTCTACTTTATGTAAACTGTGTATTTATCATGTCATTCCTGCTTTTACTATATGTTAGTATTATTTCAGATTTTGTGTTATTTCATATGATTTTGTAGATTCATCAACTAAACTTTTAACAATTGCCTATACTTATATATGACATTTATAGGTCAAATACAGTAGTGCTGTATTTGACCTTTAAATTTTATAGGTTATTTTGGGTCTGGGAATGTTCAAAAATTTTTCCCATATAAATTAATGGTAATTGCTTCTTTGTTTTATGTCATTTCAGTTTATGACAGGTTTCATAGAAAAACTCAATTTTTATAAAGCAAGGGATATTTGTTTTCATAGATTATATTGTCAAAAACCAGAAAAATTCATTTAATAAAATTTCTCTCTAAAGAATTGTAGTTAAAAAATTGAATGAATTTGAATGTTAATAGTTTATTTTATTTATAACAGATAATCAAAACATTAGGCTTTCTGTAAAATTAAAAAAATTACATTATTATATATCACTGTAGAAAGAAATGTCATCAACCCCCAGTTTGTAAGATTATGTGCTTTAATCCCCAGTTTATAAGATTAGAATTCTTGTAAATCAAGATCAAAATTGCCATTGCTTTCCATTAAAAAAATTATATTACATTCCTGAGTTAAAAAAATAATTATTTTTTACTAAAATATGTTCAAATACAGTGTTATTATATAAATGATAACAAATTAACTTCTATAATTAGCTTTAAGTGTTATACAACAATCTACATAGCACAGTTTTCTTAAGAGTCTAATGAAAAAGTCATTGCCAGCAATGCAAATATAAAAATTTCCATTAATGCAGACTTATATGCTATTGTTTATTACCTAGTGTATTCAGGTTCAATTCCAGATTGTATAATTCACATAGAGAAAGTTAGTTCCAGCCAGTCAATCCCCATCCTTCAAAATTGGCCATAACATAAAGCACTCACTTACCACATTGGAGAATCCAGGTTAAATTTCCAGTTTCATATCTTTAGATTTTTCAAGAGGAGTCTAGATACAGCCTGTTGAATCTATTCTTCAATTTTCCAATTGATCCCACCAGGATATGGGTAGATCATAGTAGGCACTGGAATGCTTTGCCAATTAGTATCTGCTGACTGGAAAGTGGCTTAAAATTACAGAAGGATGTATTGTCAATACTATTGTGAAGATGCAAAAACCCTCATCTTTTCTTTATATTCTAATTACTTCTGTTTTTATTTAGTTAAGGGTAAAAAATATTTACACTCCCACCTTGAAATTTTTGAAATGGCAGTAAAATACAAAATGATTCTTACCTTTGAGAATATGTGTAATGTCGTCATTTAATCTACATAAACATTATTGCTGACTTGAGCATTAATGCCTCAATGATTGAATTAATAATTAGTCTCATTTCAATGGATTACAAACAGAATAAATTAAACATTGAATTATTATTGTAAAAATGATGATGTAAAATGTCGATAATAATCTGTAAGCAAAAGTTGAAACATTGTCTATAAGATGTATGCAAATGAGCTTGAGTGTAAGCCAGTCATGTGAGTTGCTATATAAACATGCTACTTTAAATGAAAATTGGTATATATGTGTTTATAAATGATTTTAGGTTTAGTACATAAGAGAAGTTCTTGTAACTAACTGACTAGTTGAAAATAAATTTGTATCAGTGTGGAGATATTTTGTTGAAGATCATTTATTTTGGGATATTAAATAAGTGATTGCTAAGTTAATTTGCTGAATCTAGTTTTGCTTGAATAAAGCACTTATTGAATTTTCTTACTGGCTAATAAATTTATTGTTGGAATTTAATTGTATATTCAGCATCTATTAATAAACTTTGTTATCATTATTTAATTACCAGTTTGTATTTCTTTATAGAATTAAGTTAGCTAAATTTTGTTTGTAGAGTATTACTAATGTTTTGCATATATTCAGAATTGTGAATGTTAGATTTTCTTGTTTAATTATCAAACTAAGTCCAGCTGGCATTTAGTGAATCCTGGAAACAAAATTATTATTAGATTTAAAATTGGGAACTTTGCACTGTTTACTAGTTTTTGATTAGAAACCAGTATAAAAACTGGAAAAACAAAATTTCTCCAAAAATTGTTACTTGCATAGTTCAGCAATTTCATAAAGTATTCTTAATGAAAATATTAACCGCAATAATTCGGTACAAGCATTAATAAAAAACAAATGATACAGTAAGCATAGCATAAAAGAATTTGAATACAATGAAAATGCCATTTTGCAATATTCATAGAAAACTAAACTAAACATCACTATTTGTATGCTGGATAATCACATTATAAAATGCTAGATTAAAACTTGGATTCAATTTCAGACACACATCGGATTTTTTTGGACTGGATGAACCTCATTTATTATTTTAAGACCAATCCCATCACAAGATTGACTATATTCGCAGAGTGAGTATGCATTTGTTTCAATCAGAAGGACATGGAATTGAATCAATTTCCCATTTGAAATCAATGTAGGGGGATACATCTGGTGTAAAACAGGACAGATGATGAAATTGGTATGGATTATATTCTTCCACATTGGAAAGACATGCTATAATCCAGTTTTAAAATACAGTAATACCTTGGTTAATGATGGTAATCCTGGAATAAATTACCAAGGCGCGATTCCCCATAGGATTTAATTGAAAACTGATTAATTCGTTCCAGCTCCTTTCCACAACTATAGTAAGTATTAAAAATGCAGATAAAACTCATTTAAAATGTCCTAAAAATATGGAATGTATCATTTATTTATTATATTTGCTACAAAAAAATTAACCTAATTTTTCTATAATCAGGAGTCGTTAACCAAAGCTTGCGTCGTTAGCCAAGACATTTTTTTCTAACAGCCACCCATCGTTAACCAAGTACGTCGTTATCCAAGGTACCACTGTATTTGCTTGCTATAAATTTCTTGTAAAAATGGGGTAAATCTTGTAAATAGAATTTTCAATACAAATTATATTTGCATATAAAATCAGGGTCTTTTATATCAAGGTCTCATAAACTGGGATTGACCCATAAAAGCAAATATGATCATTACATCTTTTGACAGAAAACAAATGATTTATAAGCTCAAAACACTAACTTTTCCATATGGAGGATTTTCAATTTTAGAAACTTTATAAAAATTAAACCTTTAGAATACTGAGATATGATATTTTATGTAATATTTACATAATTATTTATGAATTTATTAAAATTAATCAGTGCTAAGTGAAATGGAAATAATGTATGTCCACAACATGTTTAATGAAGGGAAACAATTTATATATTTACTAACTGCATAAATATATGCTACTTTTTCATTTTGTGATGATAATTTTTATTATTATAAAGAAACTATTTTATCAATCAAAGAATCATCTATTACAATTTGTTTAAATGACTATTTTGTTCTATATAACAGCTTATAATCTGTAAATTCATATTTTAAACTAATTTTCCTTGCATACAAGTCCTCATATTATTTTGGTAAAAAATTTTATGTAGCATTTATTACTAATTCAATTATATGTATAATTAATTTCTTTTATAATTTTCTTGCTTAGTCTCTTTAATGATTGTATCAGATACATTTTCATATCAAATTTACTGTGTACACCATTGATTTTAAGACAAAATTCACTTTTGCTTTCACTAAAGCAGCGTTTCCCAAACTGTGTTCCGTAAAAAATTATGAAAATTAATATAAGTCTCATATAATTTAATTAAAATATTGTGTCAAGTTGAAACTGGAGTCACTAGTTTATTTACATTTGATAATAAATGTTTGTTTTGACTAATTTATTTACTATTAATATTTACCTACATTATAAAATAACCAAAGTGTTCCGTAAAAATTTCAGGATTTGTGAAGTGTTCCGTCATAGAAAAGTTTGGGAAATGCTGCACTAAAAGATCTGGTATCAAATACAAGCTTGGTATATATACCAATAATATGAATATTCATTATATACTTACTGCAATTCTCAAAAGGTTTCACAATTATATAAAACTATCTTCATAAAATAATGATTGTACATTATTTAATTATTTCAGAAGTATAAATTCCTAATATATTTTTATTTTTATAAAAATTTGAATTATGGCAGTATTTTGTAAAAAATAGTAAATAGTAAAACTAGTTAAAAAATAGTAAAACTAAAACTATAGTGCTAAATCCAATCACTGTAATAATTTAAATAAGTAAAAATTATCATAATAAAATCTACAATCAATCAATTTTCAACAAAGAGAATTAAAAACATTAATATTATTTTTATTTCAAATAAAGTTCAAAATACTTTTAACTTCTTCTCATAAGATAATTAAAATATAACAGCACAAGTTCAAGCAAAAGAATAATATATTTAAACATATCAATCTTTTGCTTGAACTTGTGCTGTTATATTTTAATGATCTTAAACATCAATATTAATATCATTATTATATGTAAAATTTCATTTTTATTAATTGTAAAAATGAAAACTTTTTCCAGTAAGGGGTCAGTTTTTTCATTACATAATTTATGATTGATTCCAAATGAATAAATTATTGATGGAGTAATGCTTTTATTAAGTGACCCAATATAGAAATACTGTGCAATGATGATAAGACTGTAATAAATAGGACTCCAAAAAATCAAACAAATTCTATACAGCAGTATTTAAAGTAGTGATCCTCAAAGCATGATGTGTTTACTTCAAAAATGTACGATTTTTGCTTGTCATAATATACATCTGTTGTACCCAGTGTATGCTATTATTCTTTAAGGATGCATGCTATTTTCTGTCTATTAATAAAGGGGTGTGCAATAAAAAAAAATTTGAGGATTGCTAGTTGAGAGTACAAAGCTTAATAAGCATTGATATGTGGAGTTCATTCATTAGTATCTACCAGAGTGGCGAAGCTTCATATCACTATGAGCCATATAGGAGAATCTCAAATACTTGAGATCTGCATCAATTTTTTCGGGTAATCTTAATAATGGTTTCAAAATTATTTATCATATATTTCACATGCATTTATTTTGTATATTATACTACTTTTTACAATAAATGAACAAATTACAAATATATTCTTCCATATTAACTATTGACTTTCATGGTATGGAGCCACATTGAAAGTATGAAAGAGCCTCAGTTTGACCACTGTGAATATATACTGTTTGTGTTTATTTTAAAATTATTTTATTGTTTTTTACTATATGTATTGTTGATTGTAAATATATTAATTAAATAAAATTATTAATAAAGATTTAAAACTCATTAATTATTAAAAAATTTCTATGTAATTTAAATAGCAATCAATATAAGTATTGTGTTTATTTCTCTGGTGGAGGAAATTAACAAAACTTTAACCTCTTGAGTGTCCGGCAGTCATACACACCACCAATAGCATTGTGATAGCCACTTTCTGTAGTTAAGCTTAATGATATTCAGAAATTTATAAATCACCATACTTATTTTTTAGCAAAGAAATCTGAAATTTTTATAGTTTATATGTTCCTTTTTACTAATATAATTGTTATTTATTTATTTATTTATTTAAAGAATATTTGTTGCATACATTATACCAAATTTTACACTATTTTTTTTGTTGATTTTTTTATGCTAATAAAATAGATAAAAATTATTTCATTTTAACCAAGAATAATGTTTTTATAGGAAAAAATGAATTAAATCATTTTACAAGGCCAAATTTGCCAAAATTGAAATTTTTTTTATACAAAGGAGAATAAAACAGCACTATAAGCAAGGTATTCACAGATTTTTAATAAATCTGTGAATACCTTGCTTATATTGCTGTTTTATTCTCCTTTTGACGATTAAAGCAAGTGTTTGTGATAGTTTTTTTTTTATACAATCAGAAAATACACGATATAAGGATCAAATCCAGAAAATTTCAAGCACCTAACTTTAAAAGTAATGAAAATATCACAATTTATAAAATTATGCAAATTTTTAATAAAATTTTAAATAATTAACACATCTGCCATGCTGCTCAAATTACAGATTTTTATGTCATCAAGGAGCTAATTTAAAATTGTTCAATATATATAATACTTTGAAAAATCATGTATTTAACTTACTTCTAATTGTATCTCTCGTTGCAATCCATTAAGACGAGAAGTTGAAATTATTGTTCCTGTTCTAAAAGGAGATTTCTGTATTTTTGTTGCTTTTCCAATGTTGGGAGATGCATTCTGCTTTGAAGAATAAGAAGGGGAAGACATAGTTTGTTCTTTGTTTAGAATTCCCCTTTGAGGACTTTTAGGTGATAATTTTCCATGTTGACTGGATAATATAGGAATTCCCATTGAAGAAAGAACAGTATTTGTTGGCGATGAAGGCTTAGTTTGATTGACAGTTGTTGACTGTTGCTGTAAGAGTTGTTGTCTTTGAAGATTTCTTGTAACTTTGCTAGCTAATAAACTCTTAATTAGTGTACTTGAACCTGCAGAATTTGACTGTGCAGGTGTAGGTGTTGTACTAGGTGAAGGATGGCGAGGTGAAGGTGGAGGTGATGGAGAAACAGATGGTTGTCTGGCTAATGCTTGTTGAAGTTGAGGATGTACTTGAGAAACAGAAGGCAATGGACGTGGTGGTGCTGATAATTGTGCTTTTAGTATAGGACTATGTGTAGGGTTGGGTGACACAGACACTGAACGAGATGGTAGACTCAAACTACTACTAAATGAAGCTGGAAAAAAATTTTAAATATTTTAAACTCAACTTTCAATAATAAAATTATATTAATAAAAATTATTTCATTTTTTCAAATTAAATAATTTAGTAGTATAAAAATCAACAAATAGACATTTCTTAATTTTTTGTACATATTTTTACATAAAGATGATACATTTCAAAAAATTAAATTTAAGAATGATTTAGCTTAATTATATTTAATAATTAAATTATCATTTATTTATAAAAGTGGCAAAATTCAGCAATGCAAAGTTTTATTGTGATACTAACAATAAATGAACTATACACAAGTAACACTCAATTTATGACATACAACATAACTAAGATTATGTTATAACTGCCATAAATCAAAATGCAATGAATGAACTGGAAACTGTTACATAAATTAATGATAATTAGCAATTCCTGTATTTGAATGTTAAATGCTATATGGTAGCTTTTGCATTTTAAGTTAATAATCAATTTACATACAAATTTTTAGATATTTATTATATATGTTACAGGATAAACCCGAATTCAGGTAATACTAGAATTTTCTAGTCAAAACAAGAACGTCATAATGCTGGTCGGACATTCTAGTATTTCCTAGGCCGAACTTGAAATGCCGAACATTTCTTATTCAAAGTCTGAAATTTCTAGTTGTTCCTAATCAAAGCACGAGGTGGCAAACAGTTAAAACAAAAGTCCTCATTTCACATTTATTTCCGTTCAGAGTTCGATATTTGCCAGAAGAAATCTCTTTCTTTAGAGAATATCTGCAAGGATAAACAAATTCTCATTGAGAAAGCTGCAATCTGCATCAATGGAAGTAGGTATATAGAGCTAAATCTGCTTTAAATGCACAAAGCATTGTGTATCTAAATTATGTTTGTTTAAAAAGAATAACATTCTGTGTAATTAATAACATTCTGTTTTTTATTTTTGTATTTATGGTAATACCGAGAATATAAAAATTATTGATTAATTGATTAAAAACAATATTATAATGAACATAATGCATATTTTTATTACTTGAACTACTACTTCTGTTGAGAAAATAAAACAGAACAAATTGAAAACAGAGGTAATTCTCATTCATTATTACATGGTTGACTTTAAAGAACTGAAACTGACCCATTTTTTTATTTTTATAGACAAATATTTTAATATTTTTATTAGTCGAGGTTCAACATAAAATAAGTAGTAAAAAATTTTTTTAAATGAAAAACATAACTAGGTACCTCTTATTTATTTTTGCAAAAGTAGGCTTTTGTGGCATTTAGAATTACACAAAATGTTATTCTTTTTTTACGAACATTAATAATTTAGATACAAAATACTTAGTGCATTTAAAGTAGATTTAGCCTTATGTACAGTATGTATTTCCACTGGCGCAGATTGCAGCCTTTCTCAATGAGATTTGTTTATCCTTGCGGATATTCTCTAAAGAAAATAATTTCTTCTGGGAAATATTGAACTCTGAATGAAAATAAATGAGAAATGAAGACTTTTGTTTTAACTGTTTGCCACTTCGTTTTTGACTAGGAAAAACTAGAAATTTCGGACTTTGAATAAGAAATGTTCAGCATTTCGAGTTCGACCTAGGAAATACTAGAACATCCAATAAGCGTTAGGATGTTCTCGTTTTGACTAAGAAATTCTAGTATTTCCTGAATTTGGGTTTGTCCTGTAACATATATAATTATCAAATAAATCACAATAATATAATTCAATATAAATGTTAAAAAAAAAAAGATTTGTGCCAATTATATATAATATGCATATGTAAACAACAAAAATAGAAGAGACTCAGAATAGCATCTATTTATTATAAATAACATTAAACTAAAAGCACATAAATCAAATTAGTATATAATGAGTATTACCTGTATTTTAAAATTCATCTTGTTTATTAAATTAAGTTAATAAAGTTATATAAAATTTATAAATACGAATATCAACTGATTTTAAAATATTATAAATATTATAGAATGAGAAAAATAAGCTCTATATTACTATCAGGCTTAAAAAACTTGTAATAGAATAAGTCAATAGCTGACAATGTAGTCTGAAATCAATCATACATTCTTTATAACATTTAAGGGATTAAAATGTTTAAACTATTTCTGTAAGATATCAAAATCATCATAATATAAACTAAGATTGATTGCAGACCAAATGGTTAAAAACTGAATAAGACTCAGTGAGATCAGATAAACAAAAGAATAAAACTAGAATAAATAAGTAAACATGACAAAGTCTCATGACTTATTGATTTGTGTTAACTCACTAAGTACTGTGTAATCTATTTCACTAACTACAACTAATTCTATTCTATTTTGCCCTGATTAACAAGTCTGTAGTCAGTCGAAAAGATATAAACAGTCACATACCATTTATATTTACCAATATTTGTATGCTATACAGCATTTAAAATCAAGAGTTAATATAAAGATCAAAATCTCAAATTTTTCTCTAAGTATTGTCATATACTAAGATAAGAGATTGATATTTTATTTTGATTTAAACCAGCCACTCTCAACCTGTAACCTGCCAAGCTTTTATGTGCAGCTTGGAACACACATACATGAATTTAATGAAAGTGCAGAATTCTTCTCCCACATGCAAAAAAAGTAAAAATAAAAATTTTTTTTAAATCTGGAAAAATTAAACTTTTCCTAATTTCCTAAGTCCTTCCTGATGCACTCATAAAATTTTACAATGCATGAAAAAGAGCTGAGGGGGAAAGTCTCAGGATTTAAGATTCCATGCTTTATCAATACAAAAAAAAAAAAAAAAAAAAAAAAAAAAAAAAAAAAAAAAAAAAAAAAACGATCTAAAAAAAAAAAATTTTTTTTTATAATTATGCATTTCTGAAAAAAGCTTATCATTTTGCATCACTTTGCCACATGTACAGTATAAACAATTAAATTTTTAATCGTATTTGCAAAGGAAAACTTTTGATAAATTTCTTCATTCTTAGATACATCGATAAATTCTTCATCTGATTTTAGATTTTTATTTAAGCCATTTATTAAGTTTGTAAATCATGATGAAAGCTGTTGCAGCATGCAGCTATCTTCTTATTTTATATATACTAAAAAATTTAAAACAATTTCTCAAAAAATAAAAAATAAAATTTTCGATAGTAATTTGAATTTATTTTTGTTTGTTTGTCTCAAAAATGATATTTTTGTTAATTCTTGCATGTTCCTTGGCAATAAACTAGTGCCCCACAGTTTGGAAAACACTGTCCTATAGCAATCATGAACTGAGAAGTCAAAAGTTTTTTGTAGGTGATTTTTTAGAATTCAGACTTTTTTCACATGACACCAACCTGTTGCTGACTGCTGATATAGCATGTTGCGGCCCGCTTAATATAGAAACAAATATATGTGGCCCTGGGAAAGAAAAGGTTGAGAACCACTGATTTAAACATATTAAAAATTATATTTGAAAAGAATGATAAATGATATATTCCAAACAAATACAATAAATTTTTAATACTTAATTATTTATTGATTTAAAAATTGAAAAATATGTAAAATCATATAAAGGTGCTCTTTCATTTAATTTACAAACTTAATTTGTACATATATTTTGCCCGTAACTCAGATATTATTGTTTTTGTCCCTCAAATGTATTGAAATAATTTTACACAATATATTTTGTAATATATTTTACAGTTGGACTAATTAAAAGTTTCTTATTTCACAAATATGAATAAAAAGTTCCAATTATAAAAACAAGGGTTTTTGGTGAAATCTCCCCATCTTAAAATACTACTATAATATGTTAATTTTGTAGCTTTATATTTGTTGCTAGAATATTCTACTGTCATAATGTTTAAAATTCTTGAAGAGTTTTTGAATTTTCTGAAATCTGAAAATGAAATTTCATATTTGTAAGTATGAATGCTCATAACTGTAAGAGGACCTGTATATATTTTTGATATATCTGTGATGTTTCAAAATTTAAAAAGTTACAAAGCAGCAACAAAAATTTTAAATGGTGATAGAGTGGTCAACATTTTTATAACAATTGTAATGTTAGCTTGATACATCATTTGAGATTTGAATTATGGTTTGTTATTAGAGAAAAGACAAAAAATTTTATATTTTTTCACAAAACTTTTCACTTAAATTTTCAGTAATTTTAATCTTACGGATATACTCATGAACTCTTTTTATACTGAAATAAAAAAAAATCCCCCCCCCTCTGTTTAATATATGAGAAAATAAAAGATAAATATGAGTTTGATAGTAGTTTTTATTTGATGATATGATTCAATGACATTAACATGAACAAAATATTATACATTCTTTACACAAAATATTTTGTTTAAGAATTTTTTGTAGTTAATTTTTGTTTAAATATTAAATTAAATTTGACTAATTAAAAATCCTTACTCACAAATAATATTGTGTGAATGTAACTGCAATGAGCTAGTTGCCATTTTGTCTAGTTTTTTTTTAGCTTCATATTTATTATGTTTATTATGATTTTGTAGCGAGGTATAATTAATAATAGTAATGGACAATTGATAAATAAATAAAGTATTCCTAATTTATGACTGAATAGTTTGAACCAAACCCTATCACAAATCAAGGACTATATATATCTATATTAAATGAGCAATTATAATCTGCAAATTTAAAAAAGTTTATCTATATACAGTCAAACTCCGATAAGATGCCCTCTGTTAAGCCACCACCCTTGCTGACCGCCAAGAAATTTGGTGGAACGGATCTTCCTTATGTTAATTGGAATATGCAAACCCCAATAAGATGCCATCCACCATCTGCCAATAAAAATGTCTAAACAAATATTCCTTTTGGTATTGTATTTGTCCTCATTAATCCACCAAGGGCATGTAAGGTGACTAACATCCTGAAGTTCATCAGTACTCTATATACAACATTAAAAACACTCTGGATTCATTTATAACCAGTGGGTGGGAGAGATGGAGTTAATGGTTAATCATATGTCTCCTTAAGCCTGGTTCACACCTAGGTTGAAAAAATTTAAGATAGTCAGAACCAGATCGTTTCCATTGCTGATTGCAAATAAGGATACTGTACAGTAAGCTGTGTACATTGTGCTTTACAGAGAACTCAAAATAGAGGATCAGAATACCAAATGGACATGTTTTCTAAATAGCACTGTATATGTACAATATGTATACTATACTATAAAATATATAGTTTTTAGAAATGTTAAGTTTGGATGCTAAATATATTAATTAAATTTGATAAATTTGGAATTCATTTTCATTTCTATACTACACATGAACTCGATAACCTGCCAACCCCGATAAACCGCTAAAATCTTGCTGAACAGATGAATGTACCTTATCAGGGTTTGACTGTATATATATATAATATATTATAAAATTTATATAACAACAACGAGTTAACAGCACTAAATAATAAGTGGAAAAGTTCTTTATTATAACTGAAGATCTTTCAGCTTCATTAAGCCATCATCAGCATAATACAGAAATGAATAAAATATTCAAATGCTTTATAAATGTAAAAAACTTAAAAAGAATACATTTAAAAATTTTTTTACTTTTTTAAATGTATTCTTTTTAAGTTTTTTATGTTTATAAAACATTCAAATATTTTATTTGTTTCTGTATTGTTTAATTAGACAAATTTATAGAAAAAGGGAGCAAAGATGGGGTTTGGAATCTCATTTAGACGAATATATAGAAAAGGGGGTTAAAGGTGGATTTTGGAATCTCACATTATAATAAAGAACTTTTCCATTTTTGATTAGTGCTGTTATACTCGTTATTAAACAAGAAGTGGGATGAATCTATGCAATGTTTATTCAATATTTAAATAAGAAATATTTCATTATCAATTTTTGCTTTAGAAGTTGAAATATGAAGTGTTTTTTTATTTTTGTTATTTAAAAATAGTTTATATAATTATAATCTATTTACTTTTCAGAGGAGATTTAGATGAATCTGAAGAAATTCCCTTTGATTGAAAATTTGAATGATTAATTCGTCGTCGTAATCCATCATGATGAAAAGTTATTATTCCAGTTGAGGATTCTGTCCTTTTTAATCCGCAATGTGGAAAAACAGTCCTAATAATGGTTTTAAATTCAAATAAATAATTAGATACTAAATAATAAAATGTAAATATACTCTTAAACATTTTTAAAAACTAAACAAATAACTTTAAATTATTCATTTCAGTATTTATTTAAAAAATAATAGATTGAAAATATAAATTGGCATTTATAAACAGTACAAAACAAACTGTAAACAGTATAATATAAATCAATGCACAAATTGTATAATATTTAGTTCACTAAAAAGACAAATTTACATTTATTTCATGACTAACTATTTATCTTAAACTGATTGATGATTTATTTAAAATAACATTACCTATAGTCATTATAATACAGCACTATTTGCAGTAAAGAATTAAACTTATTCTTTTATTAACTTAAATACGAACGTTTTCGGTGCATAGGCACCCTCTCTTCAGGTACACACTACTTAACTTAATCAAAAATCAAGAGAATCCTATAATAACAACATAATTCTAGAACATCCTTGCTTTTTCAATTCAAATTAGATGTTCTAACATTCTAATAGTTTGTATTTAAACATTTAAAATTTTTATTTTTAGAACATTCAAAAATTACATAAGGTATATAGGCAAGTCAAAGAAAGAATGAAGAAAGAAAAACCTAAAGAGGAAGAACGTAAATACATACCAATACCCTACCATCTGAAAAATCTGAACATAATGAAGAAGATAGAAAAGAAAAATAAGGTTAAGCTAGCACCAAAAAGAAACCCAACACTGTTCGATATATTACGTAATGAGAAAGATGCACTTAAGTAAGAAGAAAAGAGAGGTGTATTTAAGATACTGTTAACAGATATGTTAACAAATGAAAAATCTAGTTACATAGGAGTAACTAAGAGAACAATCGCAAAACGTATAGAAGAGCACAGAAGAGATATTAAACATGCAAATTTAACTACATCGTTTGCTATGGAAACAGTGACATTAAGGTGGATTGGAAGGAGGTGAAACAAATTAAGTCAATTAAGGAAGGTGTGCAACCAGTAATAGTAGAATCAATAGAAATAATAAAAAGGGCAGACAATGAAAAACTAATTAATGACAGGTTAAACTGGGAGCCCCCTCCAGTATGGAGATACATTATAGAAAAAGAAAAGAGACCAGCTATGTGAGATTTAGAAAGAATAAGAGAAAATAAGGAAGGGATAGGAGGTGCAGGAAGAAGGAAAAATTTTTTGAACTTTTATTGTATTGTATTAGTTGATTAGTTTATATTATTTCAAATTTATGTTATATGGTTGAAATTTTAAGTTGTTATGTAATTTTTGAGTGTTCTAAAAATTTCTTCTGTTAAATTTTAAATGTTTAAATACAAACTATTAGAATGTTAGAACATCTAATTTGAATTGAAAAAGCAAGGATGTTCTAGAATTATGTTATTATTATAGGATTCTCTTGATTTGATTAAGTTAAGTAGTGTGTACCTGAAGAGGGTGCCTATGCACCAAAAATGTTCATATTTAAATTAATAAAAGAATAAGTTTAATTCTTTACTGCAAATAGTGCTGTATTATTATGACTATAGTTAATAGAAGTGAAAGCAGTTAAAGTATGGATAGTAATACCATTACAATTTATCACCATTTTTTTTTCCAAAAGGACTAGAATTACTAACTTTTATTATATTATGTAGGTGTGTGTTATCTATAGAAAAAATAATCAGATTTGAAAAAAGAAATTTCGATTGAGAATAAGTTACCATTGCAACGTCTTGTTGCCATAAAAAAATGGTTAAATGTTCAAACTTATTTGAATTTTGGTAGCTTGAAGATGGTGGAAATACCAAAAACGTTTGCTACTAAATTAAGAAATTAGGAGTGATCTCAACTGCTAAGAGTGCTTTGGTTTATTGGTGATTCATTCTGTAGTCAGATAAATTGACATGGTATGGTTCAAATTACCGTATTTGCCGGCGTATAAGACGCACCAGCGCATAAGACGCACCCTCTTTTTTATACACATTTTTGAAGGATAAAACTTTATTACTGATCATTATAATGAATTTACAGTATTTTAAATATAAAGTAATACAAACAGCAAATACTTTCTGCAAATACCCAATCTATCTGGGAAAGAACACCTTTTAATCTTCTTCATCAAGACCCAGACACTCATCTCCAGAGTTAAATGAAGAGTCACTTGAAACCTCTTCTAAATCAGCATCTGAGTCCTCATACAACAAATTGTCCTCTGTACCATCCATTGCATTACTAATGCCACATTTCTTAAATGATTTAACCACTGTCTCTGTTTTCACAGCATCCCATGAAGCTTTGACCCATTCACAAACTTGAGAAATGCTAGGCCCAGCTGTGATCGTCGATGAAAGCGCATGCGCATTCATTGAACTCTACGTAACTAATATTCCCACACTCCGCAAGGAAACAAGAAAGAAATCGCATAACTCCGAATAAAGGAAATTTCCCGAAATGAATGTAATCAAAAACTGAGTATCGGCGTATAAGACGCACCCTGTTTTTCAGACCTATTTTCAAAGAAAAAAAGTGCGTCTTATACGCCGGCAAATACGGTAACTATAAGTAAACATTTATTTGTCTGTATCTCGTTGATAAATTTACTATTTTACAGCACTAATAAGCAGGACAATAATATTGTAAAAATTAGTGATAGAAGACCGGCTTACAAGAGAGCTCCAACAATATTTACTCTCCTTAAAAATATGAAAGAAATAACTGGAGATCATTTAATAGGCCCATATTTTTTTCAATGGAATTCTAAATGGCAATACATATAGAATATTCTTACTAAACACATTACTTGGCTTATTGCATTGTGTTCAGTTAGCTGTGAGATGCATCATGTGGTTTATGCATGGAACTCCTCCACATTTTGAAAAACTGTAAGAGACACTTTATATGTTTTATTTCCAGAATGGTGGATTGGTAGATTTTGGCCTACAAGCTGGCCTCCAAGGTCACCAGGCTTAAAAATACTGAATTTTTATTTATGGAGTTATCTTAAAGCTATTATTTATTCTACTGCAGTCAAAGACATTGAATTTCTACATCAACATATTTTACAAGGATGTGAAACTATCAGAAACCCCCAGATATTCTAGAAAAAGTTCATCAATCAATGATTAGGAGAATACAATCTTGTTTTTAAAACAATGGATCTCATTTCAAACATTTGTTGTAAACAAGATTTGTTAAATTGTATTAACTAATTTTGTAACAATTTGTTTTAAAAATTTGATTATCCTAATAAAAATTTTAGCACTCTGAATGTTGTTTAATTGAATGTACATTAATGCACTTCCATACAGAAGTATGAAAATGCTTATAATTCTGAAATAAAACATTTTAGACCCTATGTTTATTTGGAATTTTTGGTTTCTTTTGGTCTTCTAAATTAGCTCTAAAATTTTTACAGGACATTCTAATACACTCTGTATATATATACACTTCTTTCAAAAGTAGGTTCATGGGCCATATATAAAAATCAGCACTTTTAAAATTAGGATAGAAAATTTCTTTTTAAAGCATTTCATTAGTTTCCTAAATCTGGCTTTAAATATTAATGCCAGTACCTTTTTTATTATAATGCTTTAATATACAGGGTGAAGAAAAACTTTGTCATAAAATTTTGTGCACTGATAGGGGGCCTTAAAACAAGTCGAAAATGTCTAATGAACATATGGTCTAAATCGCGCTGTTTTCGAGCTATAACCCTTTAAAGTTAGCCAATCACCATTGAGTAAGCAACACTCAAAGAGTCACAACACGTCGTGTTGCCAAGATGCATCACAGGTCTTCTAACTACCTGATAGTAAATAGGAGAGCAACGCAATGCAATGAGTCTTGGCAATACAACGCATTGTGATGCAAACACAACTCAAAGTCATTATGCATTGTGATGCTTTGAGTACTTGATGGGGATTGGCTAGCTTTAAACTATTTGAAAGCAGTGCCATTTATACCATATGTTCATTAGACATTTTTTACGTGTTTCGAGGCCCGCTATCAGTACACAAAATTTTATGATGAAGTTTTTCTTCAGCCTGTATATTCATTGTATATATTGGGTTGTTCAGAAAGTAATTTCGTTTTTTTTCGACGGATGGCGTTAGTTGTATTTTTCCCGCCAATTTTATTCTAAGCCATATTATCGTTATAAATTTTGACAATTGACATTTCAAGGCATATTTATAACAATTTTTTTTTGATTTTGTACATTTTGTTTTTTTTGTGTGTCCTATCAAAAATGGAAAATAAAATGGAGATTTTCGGCATGTTTTACTTTTTTATTACTGAAAACGTAAGAACGCTGTTCAAGCAAGAAAAAAGTTATGTGAAATGTAGGGAGAAGATGTGTTAACGGAATGCCAGTGCCGAAACTGGTTTGCAAAATTTCATTTTGATAATTTTGATGTTAAAGGTGCACCATGTGCTGGAAGGTTAGTTGAAGCTGATGATGACAAAATAAAAATATTGGTTGAAACAAACCGCTTAATAACAACATCAAAAATTGCTACAAGATTGGATTTTTTGAATTCAACCATTCATGATCAGATGAAACGCTGATATTTGGGTTCCGCATGTTCTCAAAGAAAGATTTGCTCCATCGCATCGATATCTGATTTGCTGTTCAAACGTGAAGAAAATGACTTCTTTCTGAAGCGGATCATAACTGTTGATAAAAAATGCATTCTTTATAACAAAGTTGAACACAAGCGATCATGGAGCAGAAGAAATGAGCCAGATCAAAGCACTCCGAGACCCCATATTCATCAAAAAACCGATGTTCTTTGTTTGGTGGAATTTCAAGGGAATTGTTTTTCTGAGCTTCTTCCAGACAATTTCAGAATTAATTCGGAAGTGTACTACCACCAATTAGAAAAACGGAACGATTCCATCAAACAGAAGCGGCCAGAATTGATTAACAGAAAAGACATAATGTTTCATCATGACAATACCGAACTTCATACAAGTTTGATGGCTTGCCAGAAGCTGTTACAGATTGGATGGGATATGCTACCATATTCACCATATTCGCCATATCTGGTACCTTCCAATTATTACTTAATCTGGTCTTTACAAAATTCTTTACACTGCAAAACACTTAGTTTAAATGAGAATGTCAAAAATCACTTGTTTCAATATTTTGAAAGAAAAGATCAGAAATTCTATGAGCATGGAATCATGCTACTACCAGAAAGAAGTCAACATGTGTTGGACCAAAATGGTCAATATATAATTAAATAAAATATTTATATACTATAAAAAAATTGTCGTACATTTTCATGGAAATAAACAAAATTACTTTCCGAACAACCCAATAAATATCTAATTAATATTTGTTGAGTAATTTTTTTGTTATTGTTATTTACAATAAATATTAGTTTATTTTGCAAGTCAAATAGTTATCTTTACTCCTGTGGACTACCAACACTGAACTCTAAGTGACATTTACTCATGCACCTATCTAAAAACTTTTCAGTCATTATTTTTCTAAAACATGCATTTGAATCTGAATGCATTAAATCATTATACCTGGAGTCAGAATTCTGACCTAATTGTCCCAACTTGGCAGTTACATTCCCCCTTTTTTTATTAACAACCCATTTTCAGTCCCATATTACTTTCCTATAAATTCTGAAGAAATCTAGGAACTCCATCTATGTACTGATAAGAAAAAGCAGACTGATATATACCATATAAAAGAAGTGAAAAATGTTATAAAAAGCATCAGAAAAAAAAAGAAATCAATTTATTCTCTTTTTTTGATAACTGTATTTAGCAGTTCATTATTGATTACTAATTGTAATTGTATGACTGTACAGCCACTTCTCGACTTATGTAATACCAAATTTGCATAAATTTAATTTTTAATAAAACATTTTCTATAATTTTTTTCAAGATTATCAGATATATAGCATAAATAACTACTGTATTTGTAAGTAACAACTTCAAATATGTTAATTTAAATTATTAAAACTTCATATTACTTGGTTTATTTATGTTTTTATTATAGAATAAGAGTTTAAGCAGTATTTGGAGTAAGTAAAATGATTATGTTTTGTATATTGTTTTGTTGATCTTAGATATGATATTATTGATAAGATATCATTCCAAGCAGCATTCTCATTTTCAGTCAAGAAACAACATGGCACCATAACATTTTAAAGGTGTAATCATTGTAGTCATCTAGTCTTGGGAAATTTTAATCCAAAATTTTAATTAAAAAATTATTTTTCTCACATAAAATTTGACTTGCATAAAGTTATGAAAAATATGACCCTTATGTAAGTTGGGAAGTGGCTGTATTCTCATTTTAAATTAATTTGATTACAAAAAAAAAAAAAACAGTTTTATATTAATAATTTATAAAGTAACATACCACTTCTTGATCTTGAAAATGAGGAGGGCAAAAATAATAAAAGTCAGGTAATGATGGTATTGATTTGAAAGAATGCTGAAGTATTTGCATAAATTTATTTTTTATATTTGAATGAAGTTGTTGCAAAGGCTCACAAGGCTGATGCCGCTGCAGTACTTCCAATGGAAAACCCTTTTCTTGACTTAAAATAATAAATACATTAAAAAAATCATTAATTTTTAAGCATATTTATGTTATATATACAATTTTAGTTTTTTAGCATAAAAATACTTCTTTAATATTTGACAGATAATAATATAATTGTTTTCTAAAAGTAATAAGTAATTTTTCAAGAAAGTTCAAGAAAAGCACTTATAGAATAGGGTAAAAATAGAGAACATTTTTTTATTCAGAACTGAAACATTTTCAGTACTAATGTAACCTCTGTTTATTTGTGCTCTTCAGAACAAGTAAACAGCATACTATAAAGATTACATGAAAATGGCTAATATGGTATTTTACAGCTCTGTAAGCAGGAGTATTAATATACCATTATAAATTATACTCAAATTCAATATTACACAATTTTATTTATTAATCCGGAGTGCTTTCAGCCTATTCATAGCCCTCTTCAACGGTACAAACATTAACTAATTATAGAACATCAAATCATAAGTATAATGATTCAATGTCCTATAATTATAATAAAAAAGCAGTGTACTGAATAATATAATACAGAGTGTAAATTATCTCCTTCAAACAAACTATACTACGACATAGACGAAATTCAGGCGATTAAAGTGATAAAGGACACTTGGGGTCGCAAATCGAAAACCCCGATTAAAGTGATATAAGACACTTGGGGTCGCAAATCGCAAGCCCGGAAGCGAAGGAGGAGAAGAGCTGCAACGTCATTGCAGAAAAACTGCGCCGTTGACTTTAATTAATTTAGTTAACCAGTTCGACAAGGTACACTGTTCTTATGGATCAGTTTGACAACAAGAATAGACAAGGTACACTGTTCTTATGGATCAGTTTGACAACAACAAGTTAGTCGACATGTGAATGTGTTTTGGCAAAGCTCGTGGTAATGCACTGGCAGCAAGATGACTGTACCCAAGAGCGCTACCCTCAGCGAGTACTGCCTACTTACGAGACTTTTCGCATTGTTGACTGTAACTTGCGTGTAACGGGAACTTTTCAGGTATAATAACACTCCAACTGAAACCCATGTAAATCATTTTCCAAAGTACCGGTACATTGGCAATGTTATTGTAACTTAACAGCGATTCAGACGAGAAGCTGTTGGCCCCGTGCCTCGTTTGAATGCTCTGGTAGAAGACGCTGCATTACACATTGTCAATCAAGCAAAGTATGAGCCAAGTGTGAGCGAACACAGTCAATCAAGCAAAGCACGAGACAAGTGTGAGCAAACACAGTCGCCCAAACTTGGCTCGTGCTACGCAGCGCCAAGCCATTCAGATTAGTTTGAGGTTCAATTTACGGCGTTACTTGCGATTTTTGGACCCCAAGTGTCTTATATCATTTTAATCGCCTGAATTTCGTCTACGTTGATCCGAAGTGTTTATATCACTTTAATCGCCTGAATTTCGTCTACCTCATAGTGTAGTTTTTTTGAAGGAGATAATTTACACCCTGTATAATAAAGCAGTGTGCTGAATTTTATAGTATAATGAAAATGACTTTTGTTCCAGAAGAATAAAATAAATCTAAAATACAAAATTATTTAAACAGTGTTCTGAAGTATTATTATGGTTAAGAAATTACAGATAATCACTGTTTATTAAAAACTCTTGTTTTTTAGCAATATTCTTGATACATACATAGCTCCTGTAACAGAAAATATTTTTATTTTTAAAATGTTTCCTGTTACAGGAAGTGTATATGTATCAAGAGTTATAGATAATCTACATACATGCTTTTAGATACATATAATTAATAAATAAAAAATAAAGAGGACAATAATGCTAGGTGCTTAGATAAATCTTTTAGTCCTAAATATTATTATTTTTTAATTCAAAGAGTGAGGCCTTAGAAATGCTTAACAAAGTTCAGAAACTGCTAGCAAAACTAATCTAAGTAGAATTAAAATACTAAATACTATATTATTACTTCAGTTTAAAAGTACTCTAGTTGAATAAATTTTTGTTTCTTATCCTACTGCTTCAAGAACTTATTAACACAGCCATAAAGATGCTTTCTGGGAATTGCTCATTTATTACATTATCACTCTGGCTATGTTTCATTATTTCTATTACTATATTACATTGAATTTAAGCCTCATTTTCTATTCAAATTTCTAAAATGTAAAACTTGAGTATAGCTTAAATTCAAAGCTAATATTTTATAATCTTATTTCTCCTGATCTCCCACTCCCCAACAATTGGGGTTTTGCTTTACACTCTATACATGCGCATAGTATTACGACTGTTGATAAGAGTTTATTCAGTGGTCCCCAGTTCGTATTTTTCTGATTTTATCCACTTGCTGTTTGATAGTAGCTGTGTACAATTGCATTGTATCTTGTCATATTTTAATTATAAGAAAAATCACAAATTATTATAATGCTGTTTATAACCACTAAAGGAAACAAATTGCCACCTTTTATAATTTTAAACAAAAAAACTGTTCCCAAGGAAAATTTCCCTAAGGGTATTATAATTCGAGCACAAAAGAATTCATGGATGACAACAGAATTGATGAAAGATTGATTAGAACATGTTTGGGACAAGAGACCTGGCACTATTTTTAAAAAACGAAAGTGATAGTATATCTGAAGATTCTCAATAAATTAGGTAGCTTATTTATATTGGGAGTACAAATTAGTTCAGTCCGTTTTCAAAAGATGGCACTGTTTGTTATGAATGTTTATCGTGACACCTGATATCGTTTATTTCAGAGAGGTTAGATATCTATCAATAATATTCAGTTTATATCGCTTTGAGATTCAAACAAAAACCTTGTTTTTTTCTGTGTTGAATATGTCAAATTTTGTGTTAACTAAGCAGCATTTGCGAGAGGTTTTAATTTTCTGTTTTAATTGGGAGAAAAGTGCAGCTGAAGCGCATCGAATGCTTGTGGAAGTTTATGGTGACAATGCTCCAACTAATAAATCATGTAGGGAATGGTTTCGAATTTTCAAGAATGGTGATTTTAGTGTTGAAGACAAGCCTCACTCTGAACAGCCAAAAAAATTTGAAACGAAGAATTGGAGGCATTACTCAATGAAGATCCGAGTCAAACGCAAGAGGCGCTTGCAGAATCAATTGGAGTGACTCAACAAGCAGTTTCCATATGATTAAAATCCATAGGAATGATTCAAAAGCAAGGCAATTGGGTGCCTTATGAACTGAAGCCGAGAGACATTGAAAGGCGACTTTTCACTTGCAAGCAGCTGATTCTGCCACAAAGAAAGGGTTTTTTACATTGGATTGTGACTGGGGATGAGAAATGGATATTCTACGACAACCCAAAGAAGAGAAAATACTACCAGCTATGCCCGGTCAATTGTTGCCATCAACCTCAACATTAACACAAAAGCCAAATATTCACGGTTCCAAGGTCATGCTCTGTATCTGTGGGACCAAAAGGGTGTTGTATGCTATGAGTTGCTACAACCTGGCAATTTCATTACGGATGATTGGTATAGGTTACAATTGATTCGTTTGAGTTGTGCATTACAAGAAAAATGGCCAGAATATGAGCAAAGACATGTCTTTGCTCATATTCCGGCCATTTTTTCTTCATTATTCTTCTGCATGACAACGCTCAGCCTCATGTCGCAAACGCCAAAAAAAATATTTGAAAACGCTCAAGTGAGATATTTTACCCCACCCGTCATATTCTCTGGACATTGCTCCTTCTGACTACTGGTTGTTCCGACAAATGCAGCATGATTTGGCAAGTCACCGGTTCACTTCTTTCGCAGAAATCAAAAATTGGCTTGTAACTTGGATCGCCTCAAAAGAAAAGACATTTTTTCGAGATGGAATTCGAAAATTGCCTGAGAGGTGGGAAAAAGTAATAGCCAGCGATGGACAATACTTTTATTAATCTGTTCATTCACTTTTTTCTAAAATAAATGCATTTTTGACCACAAATACAGACCAAATTAATTTATACTCCCAATATATTAGTACTTATTTAAGTAAATAAAAATGTTTCTTATATTTCAATACCTATTATAAAATCATTTTTATTTTTTTCAATTTTAAAAATATACTGTATCTTAAATTCAAAGTACCGTATTTTACTATCTTATTTTTATAGGATTTGATGATTTATCTCATTCCAAATTATTTCTATGCTGTTTTCATAAGATATCTTGACAAATGTCATGAAGAAGTTCCCTGCCTTTATACTGTTTTTGTGTTCATAAAGCCTTTCATACAAGTTTCATTAAGTGGTTCTGATGTAATATTGTAGATCCCTAAGTCATGGTTGAATAACAGGACCTGACATAAACCTATTTTTGCATCCCTAATATATTTGTTTTTTTCATTTCTGAGTGCCATGAAAATGGTGGGATTCCTTCTGGAAGCCAATCTTTTTCACTGGTCTTTTAATGTTTTTTTTTTATCTATTTTGAGTTACTTAAGGAAAACAGTACTGCTATGTAAGCTTCTGACTTTGGCTAATATATGAAACATTAGCATTATGCTGGTCTAGCTTAGAGGCACAGTCTTCCACAATATTTTAACTTTTTAAAAATCGACACATACACCTTTCATATCCCATGTCTTACCATAACTGATAATCCTGTTACACTCCAAATTTTTTTTCATATCCTCTAGACAATGCAAGAAAATTTTTCTAAAAACAATAAGAATGCAGCTTTATTTCATTTCAGAATGCTATTTAAAAAATTTTATATTTTAGATTTATTCTAATCTTGTAAAACAAAAGCTATTTTCCTATAATTGTTATAGTATTCTGTTTACTTGAGCCTAAGAAGGTATGTCAGTACCCAAACATTTCAGTTTTAAATAAAAAAGTGTTCTCTATTTTTACCCTGCTTTATGAATGCTTTTTGAACTTTTGAAATTTGAAGAGAAATTATTATGCAATAAGTAACTTTCTTTACCATCTTATTCCCAAATGCAGCATTTGAGAATAGGATGGTAAATAATCTGAATCAGTGGCAGAACTACAATGTGCTGGACCCTGCAATGTAGGGGGCCCAAATCCTCCTTGTCTGTACTTTCTTTACCCTTTTTTAAATTAACAACATAATACAATAAAAATTAAATGCACCATGAAAAGAATGAAACTTTCATTGAATCAGAGCAGTAGCCAAAAATATGGAAATAAAAGATGTAATTAGAGATTTTGCAAATTTCGAATCCAGGAAGAAAAAGTTTAAATATATTTTCTTTTGATAATTTTCAATTGTGTTTTAAATGATGCAATTTTATTCTTTCTTTGTTATTTTCTAATAAAAATATCTAGATTAAAAATTTATTTTTTATTTTTTTTTGTGGAAGAGGTCCGAATAATATTTTGCAGCAGGGACCAAAAATTTTAAGTTCTGCCACTGATCTGAAAAATCAATCTGAATCAAATGTATATATATTTAAGTTTATGTATGACTAATTCATGATAAACATTTACCAATACAATTAATATTTCTTTCAAATACCTTATTATATTTTGAAATTATATTTTGATTTTTCAAAATGAATTTGTGTAAAAATTGAGATTAGCATTTGTATGCTTACAAATAAAGTTCAATTGTTTTATAATGTTATTTGGGTGAAAACAATAAAAATATAAAACAAATGAAAGATATAACTATGTTTATTAAAATAAATAGGAATAATACGTAAATATGTAACTATTGAAATCTGTCATACTTTGTCTGTTTACTGAACTTTCAGAAAGACATCTTGGAATGTAAATTATAAATTTTATTATCCAATACAAATATAAATTTACTATAAAAATTAGTAGAAAACCAAAAAATGCATAACAATACAAAATTCATTTTGACACACTCGTTCAATTTTTATATTTTCTGTTTTAAGCAATATCAAAAGACAAATTCTTTGGATATCATAATTGTTACATATTTACAAATAAATAACAGAATCAGTAAGGCAAATATAGATATTTAATTTACAGATTATTACATATCAATTTAATTATATTGTTTAAAAGTAACACATCTATATAATAAAAACCTTGCATCTGTTCCTTTCAGCGATCTCATTGGTTACAATAATCACGTGATAGTTTACTACGTGATCTAGCTGTTTGGTAACTGAGCAGTCTCATTGGATCATAATGGCACGTGACCCAATGAAATTCATATTGGTCACAAATTCACATGTTCATTTCACAGAAGTTGTAAGTAAGTTAATGGTGGATATCAAGTATTGTGCTGTCGTGCTGTGTATTATTTCGTTAATCTATTGAACTTCAGATTTCATATTAAAAAGTTTTTAAAGATTTTTTAATTTTTCTCTAATTTTATATTGATTATAGCTTATGTTATCTTATTTAGCCATAATATGCTTAGGTTAGATTTTAATTAGGCTTAATGACCACGTGTTATGAGAGATGTCAAATATATATTTTATATATCTATACATACAAATTTAATTACCTGTGCACGTATGTTCAATTATTTATTAATTATAGCTTATATTATCTATTTATCCGTAATATGCTCAAGTTAGACTTTGATTAGGCTTAATAACCACATGGTGGTGTATTATTAGATATATATTTATATACATTACATATAAATTTAAATACCTGCACATATATAATTATAAGGCAAGATAGGCTGAATTAGTTTTTATGAAATAAGCAACATATTGTATTTTCTAATGCCCCTTAAGATTGTCCCTCTCATTACCATGTGTGAAGAAACGAAACCATCGTTTCCATAGCAACGCAACATTTTGATTTTTACAATGATAGAATTTTACAGAAATTTTCAATTTATTTATGCGGCTAGTGATTTATTATTTAATCTATCAGCATTTTTCAATCTATGATTATTCATTTCTTGATTTTTACTAATGTAAGTTTTTATTATGTAGAAGAATCTGTATTTGAGATTAATTCACGTATTTCTTTATGCTCTTGGTTCGAGTCATTTCACGTGTTTGTTATAAAGTTTTCGCACATGATATAGTTGTATAAATTTCATAATGCCATGAAAAAGGGAACTCTTTACGTAGGTTAACTGCTGCAGCTAAAAGATCGCATTTAATCGAAAAAATGAAACATTACGTGATCGAACAAATCAAAAGAATTCTAATTGATAAAGAAGGGAATATTCAAAAAGAAACATATTTCAAATGGAAAACATATCTATACAGGAAAGATTTTCAGAATCCATTGAAAAAAATCCTGATTGTCATCTAAATGGTTATAATTTAAGAAAAACAAATTTAAATAAAAATGCCATCGCAATCGCAATAATCACATGACCATTATGATGCTGAATAATATTTAGTTAAACAACTAAAACAATAAAGTAAACTTTGTTTATTTTTAACGTATAGTCTAGCTCTAAATTGCTAACTATTATATATTACATTAATAATCTATATAATAAAATCTTTGTGTCTCTTCCTTTCAGCGATCTCATTGGTTACAATAATCACATGATATTTTACCTAGCCGATTGGTAACAATATTTACTTTCAACAATCGTATTACAGTAATTTTTAACACAATAAATAATGAGGACAAGTGAAACAGGACAGTGAATTAAAAGTATATTCATAGCAAATAATGGGAATAGGTGAAATGGGACAGTGAATAAAAAAATATATATACATTTTATTTTGTAACATGTATTATTACTATTGTATTACATTAATTATAGACATTGTAACATGTATTATTACTATTGTATTACATTAATTATAGACATTTTATTATTGAACATGTATTATTATTATTGTATTACATTAATTATAGACATATTTTATTACATGTATTATTACTATTGTATTACATTAATTATAGACATTTTTTTCTAATATTGATTTGTATTCATAAATCATTCATGAAAAAATTCTTAAAATTAGAAAAAAAGTTTTAAATTGATTCATAAATCATTGATGAAAAAATTCTTAAAATTAGAAAATAAAAAGTCGATTTGTATTCATAAATCATTCATGAAAAATTCTTGAAATTAGAAAATAAAAAGTTTTAAGAACGAAAAGGCAGTAATCACGATGCAGCAAACTATAAACAACGAAAAAATATTGATGAAAGAAAAAAATTCTAACTTCAAGGAACTACAGGTAGGCCTCGATTAGTGCGAGTTCGAACAATGCGATATTCAATTAGTGCGACTTATAAAAATGATACCTTTTTTTTTCACTTAGTGCGAGCAAATATTTGATTAATGCGAGTTGTAAGCATAGATCAGTCTTACTAACAAAATCCATCTCCTTTTAAGATGTCAATTAACAAATTAATGTTAATTTTTGAACTTTAAAACCATCCTGTTACACTCACAAAATGCACACAAAAAAACAAAGCTCTAAACAGGATAAATACTTTATTACCAGAAACGCTTTCGACCTTATCAGTAGGTCAACTTCAGCTGTAATGAATATATAGAAC
>AYEL01085590.1:0-10364 GCA_000484575.1 Olivierus martensii | reverse complement strand
TCGATCTTGGATAGTTAAAGAACCGAATTATTTTGGAAAGTGAACATTCAGTGCGAAGGCCTTTGATTATCACTGCTCTCCGATTATATTCTGCACTCAATCTTAACTAATCAGCTATTTTGTACTTATCCTCAAACACATCGTCTGTCTGGCTTACTAAAACGTCAGCAGCATCATAGCGCTGAGGTGAAATATGGCGGGAAATTCAATTTGAAATTTGTCCGGATTTAGCTGACGCACCCTGTATATATATCGATAAAGGAAGGGAGCAATAAGGGAATAGTTGGCTTCAAAGGACGGTATCTGAATACCGGTAACAGAAAATATCTCAATGATTGGTTAGTCAGCTGGTAATAGGAGACTTTTAACTATGGCGATTGTTTATAAAAACTCCTGCATGATGTCTCCAAGATGAACATGTGTGCAAGAGCTGTAAATTTTAATTAGACAAATTTATAGAAAAAGGGAGCAAAGATGGGGTTTGGAATCTCATTTAGACGAATATATAGAAAAGGGGGTTAAAGGTGGATTTTGGAATCTCACATTATAATAAAGAACTTTTCCATTTTTGATTAGTGCTGTTATACTCGTTATTAAACAAGAAGTGGGATGAATCTATGCAATGTTTATTCAATATTTAAATAAGAAATATTTCATTATCAATTTTTGCTTTAGAAGTTGAAATATGAAGTGTTTTTTTATTTTTTGTGTTGTTAATAATTTAAATAAACTTTGCCTTATAATTGGGCTTTTATAGTATTTTTATTTTTGAATAATTATCTGTGTTCATAGTTCCATCAAACAAAAAAAATAGGGAAAAAAGGGATGAATTACTTAAGTAAATTGATGCCATGTTAGAATCTTAAGAAATACAGTAGTATTATATTTATTTATTTTAATAAAATAAAATATAAAACAATTAATAGTAATCATCATAGCATAAAACTTTGATGAAAAATAATTGTTTTATATTAATTTTAATTTTATGAAAGTTCTCAGTGAATACAATAAGAAAATTCTCATTAAAATATCTTACATAAATAATGCAATTATTTGCTTAGAAGTTTTGCAAAATTTAAATTAATATAAAATAATCATCTTTATCAAAGTTTTACATTGCAATATTAATTATTTTGTATTCTATCTTGATTATAATTAACAAAAATAGTATGTACTGCAAAATTCAAGAACAAATAACTGCTTATACTAGATATACTTTTTAGGTAAAACAACACTAGATAGCAGTAAAGTTTATACCATTTATTAAACATAAAAATACTAACGTTTTCGGCTACATCGCCATCATCAGGCACATTTTAAATCGAACATTTTACAAAAAGAATAAACAGTTCTTTTAACAACGTCTCACAAAGACAAATAACAATGACATAATCTACATAAATCATTGAACTGAATTAAATATCCACAACTAAGCTACCGTTACATACAAAAAATTTTTTGCATAATAAAATATCAATATATAAGCAATAATAACATATATACACACAATATTAAATATAAATATATAATATACATATGCTTCAGTCTTAGATGGTTTAAGTTCATATTAATTTTATATAGTTTTATGCTTCTTTGTTTATAGCATACATCCAGGGTTGCGGAGGTTCCCAAGCTATGTGATCATTTAACAGCCTCTCATTTCTGCTTCTTCTTAAAATCTCTATCGTTTCCGTAATTATGGGTTTGTCTTCTGTATGACCTACTTCACGTTTGCGTCTTCCCATTTTATATCCAGATCCTTAGAGTATGCCTTTGTTGCCAAGGCAGTGGTCAATTTGGCTTTCGCTATATCATTTTTATGCTCCTCTATTCTTCTACTTAAATTCCTTGTTGTGACCTCTATATACGTTTCCTCCTCTTGGGTACGCGCGTCTTTAGTTGGGATCTTGTATTTGCCACTTTTCTCCAAATTCTGAAAATGTTCTTTCTCATTTCTCAACAGATTAAAGATGGTTGGGCCTCTGTATGCTCTATGTATCTATATGACAGCAACATGGGTTTACGAAATCCTTCCTAAAGAGAGTTTTAAACAAGATACAAAGAGAAATAAATATACGATCTGACAGGCAGAATGGCATTATGGATAACCCAAATAACTACACACCAGTACCATACCATATTAAGAATTTAGAGGTGGTTAGAAGAATTGCTAAAAAGAATAATAAGAGAGTAACAGCATACAGAGGTCCAACCATCTTTAATCTGTTGAGAAATGAGAAAGAACCTTTGCAGAATTTGGAGAAAAGTGGCAAATACAAGATCCCAACTAAAGATGCACGTACCCAAGAGGAGGCAATGTATATAGTGGTCACGACAGGGAATTTAAGTAGAAGAATAGAGGAGCATAAAAATGATATAGCGAAAGCCAAATTGACCACTGCCTTGGCAACAAAGGCATACTCTAAGGATCTGGATATAAAATGGGAAGACGCAAACGTGAAGTAGGTCATACAGAAGACAAACCCATAATTACGGAAACGATAGAGATTTTAAGAAAAAGCAGAAATGAGAGGCTGTTAAATGATCACATAGCTTGGGAACCTCCGCAACCCTGGATGTATGCTATAAACAAAGAGAATAAAACTATATAAAATTAAGATGAACTTAGACCATCTAAGACTGAAGCATATGTAAATTATATATTTATATTTATTATTGTGTGTATATATGTTATTGTTGCTTATATATTGATATTTTATTATGCAAAAAATTTCTTGTATGTAACGGTAGCTTAGTTGTGGATATTTAATTCAGTTCGATGATTTATGTAGATTATGTCATTGTTATTTGTCTTCGTGAGACATTGTTAAAAGAACTGTTTATTCTTTTTGTAGAATGTTTGATTGAAAATGTGCCTGATGATGGCGATGTAGCCGAAAACGTTAGTATTTTTATGTTTAATAAATGGTATAAACTTTACTGCTATCTAGTGCTGTTTTTACCTAAAAAGTATGTACTGCATTTTTTCCATTCTAACACATCATCAATTTACTAATTCAGTTATGTAATTTTCACTTTTTCTCCATTTTTGATCAATGGAACTATGGATATGGAAAATTGTTCCAATTTTAATGTAAATCTAAAATAAAAATACTGGAAAAGCCTAATTGTGGAACAAAGCTTATTTAAATATTAACAATATAAAAAATAAAAAACATTTCACATTTTAACTTTTAGTCTTTTATTCATAATAGAGCATTCTTAATGAAAAAAAGAAGGCAATAAAAAATTTAATTGCAATAAATAGCATCTTAACAAACAATGCAGCTTGCACTGTTTGTTAAGATTTATTGATAAATCCCAAGAATGGAGCCTATAATAATCATCTGGGCACTACCCTCAACACAAATTCAAAGGGGAAATGCCCAAAAGAATTTTAAGAGCGGCAGTAGGAGCAGTCCTCACAGCTTTTATGATGCTCAGACAGACCAATCTTTGAATCTTTTCAAGTTTAGAACTTTTAAGTTCTTAACATAACTCTTTCCAACCAAATAATGGCAGCATAGATAATAATGAGTCTCATAATCATGGTATATCCAATATAGCAACTCTGGTTTAAGTCCGTGTCTTACTACTAGGGGAGTGCCAACCATGGCCCTCTCCGATATTGTCAAATTTTTATATTTGTTGTAGTACCACCCTCCCACAAACCCATGATAAAGTAATACGACACATCTCTCATGTATTTAAAAAAAAAAAAAAAAAAGAGGTTTAAAGTTTTCTATGTTATTTATATAGCAATTCATATTAATACTTTAATGAATACTGTCACAGCGCAATGTGTTCAGCTTTAAATTATTGACTGGAATGATGTGGGTTTGAGTCTAGTCTTTTTTAAATTTTTTTCTTTTATCAAAACTGAAATGGATTATTGTACAATGTATTTTTAATAATGAGAAATTACTATTTTGTAATTATTTAATTTTTTTACTATACAATAGAATCTCTCTAATCCGACACATATGGAACAGGGGCTTGACAGATTTCAGAGATTTGTTGGATTATTGGATGTTCAATAAAAAAATGGAATTACACAAACAATATACTCAGTTTATAAGGCTTTCCTGTCAGTGCTTTTGCTGTTCAAATCTTTCACAAACTCCTCGATTTTATCTCAATTTTTTTAACATCATAAATGATGGCTCGTCCACTACCATAAAACAAAGCCAAATCACTAAACTTTTCTCCCAAGTCAACTTTCTTAATTTAATTATTTCTGCCATTTCGACCACAGTCACTATCTTGTGTTTTCATTTTTCATTTTTTCCGATTTTTGACATTATGTAAAAATAAATAACGTACACTGATACAATAAAAAAACACTATTTTACAGTAGTGTACAGTTTCTCTCTTTCACACATCGACAAGTTGTAACATGAAAATTTCACATGGGCAGTGCGATGGTTCACAGAGTGTTACTGGAAGTGCCAGACTACAAGGACTCAATTGTATATTATTTGACAATGTACACATTTTATGAATGCTACATTTCTACAAGCTACAGTGTTTTCATTATTGAGATAGGGAAACAACACATCCATGAGGGAAACATATTATATTGACATTTAAAAATAAAGGTTTCTCTTCAACCAACTTTGACGTGAATCATGCTTATAGAATCATCAGTTTAAATAAAGGGACATTTAATTGACAACAACAAATGTTCATTAATAAATATGCATTTTGTAAAATGATATTTTGTTTGAATGCTTTTATGATTATCCTCACACAAATAGCCGGTCACATAGAAATGGTCGAAATGGCACTTTGGCCATAAAAAATCAAGGAGGATCCTGAAGATGAATAATAATATAATCTGTATTTGTTAATAAAAATAAATATTTTGTGTAAAAATGTTTTTATTAATTACATTCCTTTATATATTTTATTTAATATTTGCATTAGAAATATTTAAAAGGCATAGCAAAAAATTAAATAATTACAAAATAGTAATTTCTCATTAATAAAAATACATTGTACAATAATCCATTTCAGTTTTGATAAAAAAAAAAAAAGGTAATTGTGCAGTATCACTACTTTAGTCGTAGAAAGTAAGATTTGGTCACGTAACCGGAAATTGCATCACCGGAGGGCTTAATTAAAAAAAAAAAGGTAATTGTGCAGTATCACTACTTTAGTCGTAGAAAGTAAGATTTGGTCATGTGACCGGAAATTGCATCACCGGAGGGCTTAATCTGACCTCTGCTAATGGTGCATGCACAAAAAAATCAAAAGTAAAAAATAAAAAAACAGGCTAAATTAAAATACCGTGATTCGTCTACCGTCAGGTCACTGTCATGACAGTAGCAGCACGTCGATGGTTACCACTTTTCTCTCTGCACGTTGTTCTTTGAGAAAGTCGTAACTCTCATTGAGTTCCATCCATTTCGCTAAATTTAAACGAATATAAAATAAAATACATTCTTATCTTTGGTCAGCAGTGCGAAGAAACTACAAAATGCGCTGCGGTAGCTTAATTTCGCTGTTTTATATACATTTTTTAGGGTACTTGTCTTTTATAGGGGCCCCCACGACACGACTGATCGCGTCCCAGTCGCGTCGCGTCAGATAGTTTTAGATCACGTGGTTCTGTCGGTGGGCGGCGATTCTTCAATTCTCAAATGTATAGTTTTTTGGAGTGAATCTTTAACATAACGGAACTGTTGATTCGTATTTTATACATTAGTTGGTGGGCGGCGAATCTAAACATCTCTAATATATAGCTTATTTGGAATGAATGTTTAACACAACAGAATTTCGCCGCCCACCGAAAGCTCTTTTGTTTATAAATTATTAACAATATTAAGAAATAAGTTCCTCAATAGTACAAGAAGAAATATTGGTAATTGTGCAGTATCGCTACTTTTGCCAGATCTACGAGAAGTGATTATCTATCAGGACGATACAGGAATGAAAGGCTATTGTCATGGTGGCGACCCGACGGTAGACAAGGCACAGTATTTTAATTTAGCCTGTTTTTTTAGTTTTTTACTTTTGATTTTTTTGTGCATGCAGGATTAGCGGAGGTCAGATTAAGTCCCCCGACGACGTCATTTCCGGTCACGTGATCAAATTTTAACTCCTATGACAAAAGTAGTGATACTGCACAATTACCAAAAAAAATTTAAAAAAGACAAGACTTGAACTCACGTCATTCTGGTCAATAATTGAAAGCTGAATGCATCATGCTGTGACAGGACTTGTTAAAGTTCTAATATGAATTGCTATATATATAACATAGAAAAATTTAAATGCTTTTTTTCAGGAATGCTTGAGAGGTGCATCATATTACTTTATCATAGATTTGAGGAATGATGGTACTACAACATATATAAAAATTGACAAAATCAGGGGGAGCCATGGTTGTAAAGGCACTCCCCTGGTTAGCCAAAATGCCTCTTTAAGTCCATAGTGCTTTACAGGCCTTCACAACAATAAAGTCTGTATGTGGTTTCCAAGTCAATCCCTTGTCTAACAAGGAAAGACCAATATCAAGAAACTTGATTTCAGTAGAAAATTTAATAACAGACTGTTTCTTTTATAGTCAATGTAACATAATTAGGCTGTTGCTTATTTGATTGCTGAATTATTGGTTGATGTCAATCTGGTGAAATATCCTTGGTCAAATTAGCATTATGCCATGAAGAAAGAGGGGAGCTGCTTCCACTTTGATGCATTTTTATGACTGTTAAGTTGAGTAGGTTAAATTTCATCTAAATTATTTTAATAATAATTAAAATGGAAATAAAATAAAATAATGTAATGCTTCATGAAACAATTGAGAAATATTTGATTTTTTACAAATTAGGAGAAATACGGAGATTTTCTGATCCTAATTACCTGAACATTATGACAGGATATATCTGCACATTACTTAAAACTTTTAATATTAAGTTAACATTTGAAACTTTAAAATACCTTTCACAATCACTTTCTAATTCAATATCTTTTCTGTATTTATTTTCGTTAGTTGTAATTTTCTCAGCAGATCGACGATTTTGCTCTACTATTGCTTTCATACAAAAATCTTTTACATGTCCACATATCATTTGAAGAAATTGAGTGATATCAATTTCTATGAGAGACTCTTTGCATATTCCATCAATAATGGCTAAAATGTCTTGCTTATAAATAAATGATGCATGATGGAGAGATCTGTAAGAAAACGTAATTTTATAAAATAAAAAAAATTTAATTCTATTATTGAATGTAAATTTTTATATATCAAATAAATTATTCATATATTATTGAAATTATTTATTTAAAATCTACAAGAAATGAATAATTCTGTTTTGGCAATAGTAGGGATAGAGATAGGGGAAAAAAAAAAGGAATATTTTACAAAGAAATGAAAAAGAGATGAATAGCAGTGTGTGTTTTTAACGGATATGGCAAAGGAAAATAGCATAAAAAAATTAACAATAAAGCATATAAAAAGGAGAAATTTTTTTTATGTATTGTTCAGTGGCACTGAGACAGGGGGAAGAGGGGACAATTTTCCCTGAACCCATAGAAGATTAAGGGGCTTGGGCCGCTTCCTAACAATAAGAATTTTTCTACTTTTTTAAATTAAGTAACTGCACATTATAACATATATATAGAATTGAAACTGTATTATAAAAATGTAAGGCAAAGAAAAATCTTTGTATTCTAAACAGTTATAATAAAAATTAATCATGATAATTAGACGTAAGGATTTCATTCAAAGTGCTGTGTTTATTCTTTGAAAAAAATCAATATTTTAAAGGTTTTCTTCAAAAATATAATTAAAAAATAAAATTTGTCAAACCTCAATTTCCTCAAATTGCATATACAGTCGATTCTTGCTATTTGCGGTAGTTACGTTCTGTAAATTCTTCATGAATACTGATTAAAGAATAGTGAACCATTGTGCCTATGGGAAATGTAGTGTTAGGTTCCTGCGAACCTTTCTTCCCAACATTTTCATACTTCATTTATGTGTGTTTTTCTGTTTACCGACATTTTCATACTTGGTTTATGTGTATTTTTCTGTTTACAGACACCTTATTTAATTTGTAATAAATTACTTTTAAATAATTACAGTATATGCAGTGATAATTACAGTAATCTTTATTTAATTTTTAAAAACATTAACAAGTATTATAATTACAGTAATCTTAGTTAATATTTTTAAAAATTAAATATAGTATTATAATTACAGTAATCTTTATTTAATTTTTTAAAACATTAACTACATTGATTGATAGTTTTTTGATGTTGCAAGATGTTTGATGTGACAGCTGAATATTGTTTTTCTGAACTGCGATGAAAAACTCTGTCAGCCTTGTCTGCATCGCTTTTTGCCTCAGATCTTCTAAAATTTTGGAGTCAGGAGCAAATGCGCAGGAAGATAGACGCCTAAATTTGAGGCTACATTCAAGCATAGGGTCATATTCTTCTATGGGACCAGACGATATGAACAGGCTTTTGGCATACCTGCGGTCTGTGGAGTGAGCAACGATAGGTAATGAGAAATTTTCTGGCAAACCGATTCAGAGACTAAATTAGGTAACAAACAACTTCCTTTCTCCTTTCTCTCAAGAGAGAAAGAGAAAGAGAAAGGGTATACATTGGTAATAGTATTTTCGCCGCTCACGGGAGTTCAGAGACTACATTTGGTAACAAACAACTTCCTTTCTCCTTCTCTCTCCAGAAAGAAAGAGAAAGGGTGTACATTGGTAACAATATTTTCGCCGCTCAGTGGGAGTCTGCGAATAACGATTTTGTGGTTACAAATAAACTTTTGCGAATAGTCGAATATGCGAATACGGGATCTGCAAATAATGAGAATTGACTGTAGTATACTTTGAAATTTCCGCGAATAGTCGAATACGCGAATACGGAATCCGCAAATAACGAGAATTGACTGTTTCTGTATATATAATACAGTACGTATAAGTGTCCAATAAATTTGTCTTTTTTCACTGCTGAAATAGTTATAAACCGCTTATCTATCAGTAATTATAAGAATATATAATATAATACAAAAATACTACAATAAATTTTATACTACACTATATTATATAGTATACACTACACTATACACTCTATACTACACTATAAATTATACACTCTACACTACACTCTATAGTACATACTATACACTCTATACTACACTATAAATTATACACTCTACACTACACTCTATAGTACATACTATACACTAGATTATTTACTACACTAAACACTACACTATACACTTCATATTACATTATAAATTATACACTCTACACTACACTCTATAGTACATACTATACACTAGATTATTTACTACACTAAACACTACACTATACACTATAGTGACTATACTATACACTACACTACATGTGACTACATATACACTGCGCTATACACTGAACTGTACACTGCATCTACACTACACTCTATAGTACATACTATACACTAGATTATTTACTACACTAAACACTACAGTATACACTGTACTATACACTATAGTGACTATAATATACACTACACTACATGTGACTACACTATACACTGCGCTATACACTGAACTGTACACTGCATCTATACACTACACTACACTGCTGCTCATAACTATAGGTCCACCAGGAAACAGCTGTTTGCGAAAACATAAGGAACCCTAGTGATATCAGAACAAGTTTATGGTGTACTATAAGTGTGAAACAAATGATTTCATGTTTTATTCAAATATAAACAAAAAAGTATACAGGAAACACAGCAGAAGTCATTTTTCACACTGTCCATATAAGACCACCCCTGGGACAACGTAATGTAATTGTCTAATTTGCATCTGCACTTGCTAATCATTGCATTCTTTATCATCAGTGTTGACAACACGCATTTACAGCATGCTTCGTGGAAAACAACTCACAAAGGAAGAAGTTCGAGAAGTCTGGTACCTGCATGGTGCAGGATGGTCACAACGAAAAATTGCTGCAAAAATTGGGCAATCCAAGCATGCAGTTCAACTCGTGATTAAACGTGGGATATCTGGAACACTAATAAAAAGTCCAGGACGGAAACAAAGCCTCTCTGCAAAAGCCAGAAGACGAATCATCCCCAGGGCGGTCTCACAATCAAGTTTAGAACTTTTAAGTTCTTAACATAACTCTTTCCAACCAAATAATGGCAGCATAGATAATAATGAGTCTCATAATCATGGTATATCCAATATAGCAACTCTGGTTTAAGTCCGTGTCTTACTACTAGGGGAGTGCCAACCATGGCCCTCTCCGATATTGTCAAATTTTTATATTTGTTGTAGTACCACCCTCCCACAAACCCATGATAAAGTAATACGACACATCTCTCATGTATTCCAAAAAAAAAAAAAAAAA
>AYEL01085589.1:0-10643 GCA_000484575.1 Olivierus martensii | reverse complement strand
CCGATTTCCTAATTTGCTAGGTCCTCCCTGATGCACTCATAAAATTTTTTTCACGTGACATCTACCGTCTGACTGCTGATATAGCATGTTGTGTCCCGAGTAATATATATATATATATATATATATAGGGGCTCCAAAACCTGGTTTGTACCGGGGCCCGAGATTTCTCTTGGCACCCCTGGTATTGTTTTGTGTACTAGAGAATGAATATGTTTTATATCAGATCAAGAGTAGCAAATCAAATCTGGGGAAATGACAAAATAGCTAGTTGAAAGTGGTCAGATATATTCAATCCAATCAAAAACATCTAATGTGTAAAAAAAATTAGCCAAGTACAATATTAAGAAATTAGAATATTTGTTACAATTTAGATGTAGCTGTGAGATTCCAAACTGCACGAGTTTCTAACATCAGGAGCACTGTTGTTAGAAGCTGACTCATTTAAGGTGCTGTGTTGCTCCAGCACTTTAAATGAACAGAAAATGAATAGATGCTCAGATTAGCAGTGGTCTGAGGTCTAGAGATAGAAAGGAGATTAAGGTTAGGAGAATCCCTCTAAAAATTACCAACTCTGCATCCTCATTGTAGAAGGAGGTAACAGAGACCGGATGTTCACTTTTAGCCAGGGAAGTAAGCTGAACTTCATCCCCTGGCTAAAGGTGTTCTGGTTCTATCCAAACTAAGCTGTAAGGCATCATGCTGAGAGTTGAATGGCACTGAGATAGTAAAAAATGAGGTGTTCTAATGATCCTTTCAAGGAAAAATACGAAACCTTGTTGTATTTAGCCTTCCACTTGCATTGGATAATATCAGATGGTGACTGTTTCGTTTCTTCCAGTTTTGTTTTTGCAATATGGATGACAAAAATATCTCTTTTCAGGGGACTGCTTCGCATTCCATTGCAGAGTTGGCAGTTCCAGTTTATCTGTAGAGGGACTGGAGTTGCTGGCATATCTCTAGGCCAGCCATTCTCAACCTGCAGCCCGGAATGCACAATTATGAATTTAATGAAAGCACAGAATTCTTCTCCCACATGCAAAAAAATAAAAATAAAAATTCTATTAAAAGATTTTTTAAAAAAATCTGGAAGAAATTAGAATTTTCCTAATTTGCTAGGTCCTCCCTGATGCACTCATAAAATTTTTTTCATGTCACATCTACCGTCTGACTGCTGATATAGCATGTTGCGTCCTGCTTAATGTAGCAAATAAACCTTTATGTGGCCCGAGGAAAAAAAAGGTTGAGAACCACTGCTCTAGGCAGTGGGTAATCTGTCTTTGCTCCTTCTCCTATAAATAAACCTGGTCTGAAATGGGTAAGACTGTCTGGAGCAGCTAGGCCAAAACAGAGAAAGGCTATGAGAAAAGACAGTAGCATCGGTGGCTTTCAGCAACCAGATCACACTTCTCAACTAACTTTGTCTGATCCTTTTGACAGTACTCTTGCTGGCAAGTGGACCAGATCTGTGATTTCTACCCTCCTCTTCTGGGGAGGGTAGTCCTGCAAAAAAACTCTGTGCTCTAAGCTAGGATTATAATACAAGGCTTTGACTTCCTTCAGATAGCCATTATCAAGGAGAACTACCCAGATATCAAGATGGTGGCAGATGAAGATAATCATCTACAAGGAAAATCCTGAGCAAAATGGATGATACATCTTCATGCGAACCTCTACCAATGCTCAGAGGGGTTACCTTGGACAATGTGCATTCAATTATACTTGTATAAATAAGTGCATTATTGTTACATGAAAACAGCCCTTTAGCAAGTAAGAGATTTTATTTTGGCAATGCCAAAATAAAATCTCTTACTTGCTAAAGGGCTATTTTCATGTAACTATAGTGTTAAGCAAGTTGTTTCTGCATGTTTTATATGAGTGCATTATTATCCAAGGTTCCCCTTAAGTGAATTCTTTTCCTTCCCAAGCTTGTGAAAGCGGAATTCTACACACAGCATGTAAATAATCCAGGATTCAAAACTGAGAACTGGAGAGTTCTGGGTCGAAGCAAAGATGCAAAAGGACTGCATCATTATGATGGTTGATCTTCCTTCAGCTAAGACCATCAAAATGGCCAATTTTAAGGATGTCACTAGAGTTGATGAAGGCACTTTTAAGGTGCTTTTGGATCCTAATTCCAAGTCTGGATAATTGATAGCTCCAGTGATTGCTTCTGCAAACGAGCATGCACTGCTTGGGCTCGTTGGCAAGAATTGGGATTCCATAAGTGTTCCTGGATCTTCCGGTACCCAGCTTTTGGAGGAGGGCATGGAAATGTTCCCATCTTAGGTACCTGCAGTGTTATGAGTCTGAGGGTGATTCAGATCAATCTCTAGCACTCCCAAACTGCTTCTGTCCTTCAGGGTTGGTGGCTTGTGGGGGGCTGTTATGATTTTACTCTTATTCAAGAGCCATGGCATTATAAGGGCCAAATATGAAGATTTAACTGTAAAGAAGGTAAATTATTTATTTTTACTTATGATAGTGATCCTTGGACTTGTGCTTTTGCTAAAAATAACAAATATTTCACCCATATAGGATTTCTATTCTAGAGATCTTACCACAGTATGAGTAAAGCTAGATAGGGGTTGTGCTAGTAGTTTCCTTTGCAAATTTTCCTTATGATAAAGACAAACTACCATCAACACCTGAGTTTGGGCTTTTGATTGAGCTTTGTCAAAAGAATTATTTTGATTTATTGACTGGTGTGATGCTAATTCTCATCATATTGTTTGGGAAGCAAAGACATCAACTTAAGGATGAGTATTTAAATTGGAGTTTCTGGAAGGTAATAACCTCTTTGTTTTAAACATGGGCAATGAATCTACAATTTGTATCTAGTGAACCATCTTCATCAGCTCACAGAAACATTTGTTTCAATTTGGTACCCAGTCAGGTAACATACAGAGGTATGTTAGGGAGATGTATGTTAGGAACTGTATGTTAGGAACATACAGAGTCAGGTAACATACCAGTTATGGTACCCAGTCAGGTAATATACAGAGACCTAAGGAAGACTAACTGGGCTTCCTTTAGAGAAGACTTTAAGTTTAACTTTGTAGGATATATAGAGCAGGTTTTGTTTGGTGGTAGATTTAGAAATGAGTGTTGACCAGATTCAACAGGCAATCCTCTTATCCTACTATCAAAACTGTCTGGTCAGGACTGCTAGCTCATCAAGACAGGTTCCTTGGTGAAATAAACAGCTTGGCGGTCTTAGACTCAATCTTAGAAGGCTTTTTAATAAGACTAAAAGGACAGGTAAATGGGACACATATATAAGTGCTCTCAACTGTTATAATAAAGCCATTAGAAAGGTGAAAAGGTCTTCCCAGAATAGGAGAATAAAACAGCACTATAAGCAAGGTATTCACAGATTTATTAATCAGGAAAAAAATATGGAACGCTTCATGATTTTGTGTGGATGACACGCAAAATTGTGAAGCGTTCCATATTTTTTTCCTGATTAATAAATCTGTGAATACCTTGCTTATAGTGCTGTTTTATTCTCCTATTGACGTTTAAAGCAAGAGTTTGTGATATTTTGGTCTTCCCAGAAAAGATATTGTCAGGGAATTGAGGATTTACCTGATGTATCTGGACTAGTGAAGATAATATACAAAGGGAATTATTGTAAGATCAGTACTATCAGGCTGTCAGATAGCAGGATGACTAGTACTTGAAAGGACTCTTTAAAGGAACTCTTTCGATTACACTTTCCTGGGTTTACTTTAATTGAGGGACCATTCTTTTTGCAGGAGCAGTCAGATCTTAATGGATGTCTTTATTATGTATGAGGAAGGAGTGGGATCTTGTTAAGAGGGTGATCAATCAATCATATATCAGATGGACTTTAAATTTGTGGGACCAGATGGTATTTTGCCAACAACAAGGCATTGACATCTTGGTTTCACCTTTGTCCATGTCTTCAGGGCATATTTGGCTTTTGGCTATATTTTATGGTCTTGGAGGCAAGTAAGGATTTCTTTTATATCTAAGCCTGGGTGTAATTCTTATACTGAGGTTAAGTCTTATCATCCAATCAGCCTGACATCATTCTTATTGAAAATGATGGAAAGACTGGTGGATAAATGTTAGGGATGGGACCTGAATAAAGACTTTCCATCGCAGTTAATTTGTCTATCAATCTGGCAAATCGATTGAAAATGTTCTCCATAAGGTTGTGTTCCTCATTGAGAGTGCAATTGGATATAAAGAAATTGCCTTAGAAGCATTTCTCAATATCCAAGAGGCATTTGACTTGACATCTTTCAAGCAAATCAGCCTTGTGGCAAACAGGCATGGAATCTGCTTGACAATTATTTGTTGGATTGGTTCCATGCTAAAGCATAGAGTTGTTTATAGTACAGTCTAAGAAGAGGAAGTCAAGATATTCACAGACAGGGTTGTCCACAAGGGGGAGTACTTTCTCCCCTTCTTGGTGACTTGTGGTAAATGACCTTTTTATTATATTCAATTGGAGTGAGTTTCTTCACTGTTGGTTATGCCGATGACATAGCTATCATTGTGGTGGGAAAATTTCCCAGGATTGTATCTGAGGTGCTTCAGACAGTCTCAATACTTTTTTTTTAGGAAAAGTCAAAGCAATAGTTGGGCCCCTTTTCACTCTGAGGAGAGCACCAAGGAGCCCCATAGGTGTGTTTTAAAAGTGTTTACTACACCCAGAAATGGGTTTATAATTTTAAAGAATATTTATTGTGTGTGCAAAAACTTTATTGCGCTTATGTGAAATTGGGCAAGCAAACCGGAAGCAAGGAAAACAAAGAACGTCCAAAAACGAGAACCCCAGCCAGGGGAAGAAGAAACAGACTCAAGCCCCCAGGCAAGAGTCAAAACCCAAACGGAAAACAAACTAGGCAGAGAACCGGAACCAGAGGAAAAGAAACCAGAAACAAAAACCCAGGCAAGAGCCAAAACCAAAAAGAACCAAAGCAGCAGCCAAAGCAAGGGTGCAGAACAAAGTGCCAAAGGGCACAAAACCAAAAACAAACAAGAAAAAGAAGAGAAAAAAAGGAAAAAAGAACACAACCAGGAGGAAACAACAGCACTGCAAACCCAGCAGGCAGGGACAAAGACACAAAAGACGAAGACAGAACAAAACGAAACAGAGCCCAGCTCGTGGAGTTCCGTAAACTCCCAGAACCAAAGTGACCACGTCTGGGCGGGCCGCCGAACCCAAAGGGGAAGCCCAAGGAGGGAGTAGCAAGGCGGCCACAGGACAAAACAAGCACAACAAACAAAAACGACCTCCAACCAGGAGGAAAACAAAAGACAAGAAAAATCCAAAAACCAAAGCAAAAATTAGCTGTGAGGACCAAATAGCCAAAAACTATTCAAAATACCCAACTTAAAGATTGACAAAGAACCAGGATCACCCACAATAATGTTCAAGTCAACTGGCCAAGTTACTAATTTATTAGTAAAATATGTCACTAGTTTCCGTCTCCACTTGTCAAATAAAACACAATCATATATTATATGAGACACAGAGTCGCCGTCAGCACTGCCACAATTGCACTTGTTTATATTGTGAATTTTGAAACGGTATAAATAATTATTAAATTTGCCATGTTCAGAAAGAAATTGAGTTAACTTTGAGTCTAGTACTCCTAAATTTAATTTTATTCTATGATATACTGTTGGAAAAAATTTATGAGTAATTAAACCTTTAGTATCATTAAGCCAAATATTGTTCCATTTATTAACGGACAATTCACGGAGTGCTCGACGGGCAAAACTCAAAGGTAGTGGTATTGTAGTTATCACATTATTAAGGTAAGCATTTGTGGCGAGGAGATCGGCAAGATCATTTCCAGGGCAGCCAGAATGTCCCTTGACCCAACAAATACTAGTATTATAGAGAATCTTACATTGCCAAAATAAAACAAACGTATCAAAATAAAGTTTAGATTTTAATGGTGGTTTAGCCAAAATAAGTAAAGAGGTACGTGAGTCAGTACAAATTAAAACATTGTACAAGTTATTTTCATCTATGAATTTTAAAGCTTGATAAATGGCAAACATTTCTGCCTGCACAATAGAATTTTTTCTCTCCAATTTAATCCTTACACTGAAGCACCTGTCTGCCCGAAGAAAACAATATGCCGAGCCCATGCCGAAAGCAGCTGATGAGCCGTCAGTATAGATACACAATTCATGGGATTGATTGTAATTATCAATAAAGTCAGAGTAATACAGGCCGGGATGAGGGAGCTGGCGAAAATTAGCATTATTATCAATCTCAAATGCAGTATTATTAATTTCCAGGAACCCTGATTTTCTAACAAAATATAAATCTGCAATTTCTTTAATTTGAATATCTAAAGGCAAAATACCTGCTAAAATTAGCGATGAATGACATGAAATTGTCCTATACCCTTTAATTAATCTAATTGCCATGCGACATTGAAAACGAAGTAGCATCTCTTTAATATTTGTTTTGCCAACCACCCCAAACCAGACCGGGCATGCATATGTTAACTGTGGTATTATTACACTGTTATATATTATATGCAAAGTTTTTGAATTAAGGCCCCAACTACGTGCTGCAACTCGTTTAAACATTGAGACCAAAGAGTCCGCTCTACCAAGGACATGCCTTAAGTGAGGAATCCAATTAAAATTTTTGTCTATTATGCAACCTAAATATTTAAATTGGTCTGTATATTCCAATTTTGTACTACCCAAAAAAATATCTGGATAATTGAATTTTATTTTCCTTGTAATCATCATCAACTTACTTTTACTAGGATTGAACTGTAACTTATTTTCCAAAGACCAATTAAAAATCATTTGTAATGATTTATTTGCTTTACGTTTTAACTGGTAAATATTTTTATCTGTGATCATTGCAAGGCAGTCGTCAGCAAAGCAGACCAATTGACACCCTTTGGGGAATTTTAAATCAAAGATATCGTCCAAGAGAATATTCCAAAACCCAGGGCCGCAAGCGGAACCCTGGGGGCAACCTCTAGTTAGGTCTTTAGTCAATTGTTCAGTCTGATGTAACAAAGTAACCTTCCTGTCTTTAAAATAACTGTTAGCTAGGTTCAATAAGTTATTGTAGACTCTTTTTTTCCTTAATTGGCTTATTATCTTTGGCCACCAGGCTGAGTCAAATGCACCACAGATGTCCAGAGAAACCAATAAACCAAACGATTTTGTTTCAAAAACGTTAGTAACAAAGTTTTTAACCTTTAGTAATGGGTCAATTGTGCTACACTGTGGAATGAATCCGAACTGATTACAATTTAGAAGATTGTTGCTAAACAAATAATAATTTATTCTATTAATTAACAGTTTTTCAAGTAGTTTTCCCAAAACCGGGATCAAACTGATTGGTCTAAAATCCTTGGGTGTTGATGTAATTTTAATATTTGGCTTAGGGATCACCCGACAAATTGCATGTTTCCAAATAACTGGAAAAATTCCAGATGACAAACAATAATTTAAAAGGTCTGGATTTAAGGATTTATCTCTGGATTTAAGGTAAAGATATGTCTCAGGATATCTGCAGTGACCCCATCCAGTCCAGGTGCCTTTTTGGGATTCATGTCGAAAATGATAGCTTTAACTTCTCCATAAGTAAACAAACTGTCATTTCCAAAGTCCGCACGGTCGCTATTGTCTAGTCTTATTTTAGTATGCATAGCAGAATCTGTTGAAATCTTTACATCTCTCACCATTAACATTAGCCAACAAGGATGGGTTTGTAACTTTATTAGTTTGTTTTTTCAAAAATTTATAAACACTGTTCCAAGGATTAGCATTACCAGCTTCCGTGCAAAACTTTGTCCATGACTCACGTTTGTTCTGTCTAATTAGTTGTTGATATTTTCTTTTCTCTAATTTATATACATTTATTCTATTTAACCTAAATACTGGATCCCTACAGAACTTCTCTGATGTAATTTAATTAAAAAATAGACTGTTTTTACTTAAATTTGCTTAATTCACATTCTTTTTGTATATATACAAATTGTTCTTTGTTAACTTATGGTAGAACCAGCTCTTGCTATAACTAACTAGAACAAAACAGTCCATTACAGCTCTGTAGCAAGTACAGAATTTTTTATTCTGGCATAACGTTTTCGAACCTAAGCGGTTCCTCTTCAGTGCCTCTCACATACAAAATAGAACACTAACTGAACATTAGAAAGTCGAACAGTATAAGAAATTTAAATCTCCGAACAAACGTTTACTATAGAATAACATAAATGTGAACATTATAACTGTCATTAATTTAAACATATTACCGAATAAAAGAACCTAAATTTCTATCATTTAAACATTTAAAACTCATATACACTTATAACAATAAACAAAATCACAATTACAATACATATAATTCCAAGTCCCAACACTTCTATAATATACATAAGACTGACCATCATTTGTGTGGAAACGTCACTGCTCACTGTCTTATGTCTTTTAGACCCATCTATCTCGGATCATATCTTTAATTATAATAAAGAAAAAGCATATACAATAAAGTACTCTTATGGTCAGTTGGATGTTCATTAAAGTCTGATGTATGCACACCACTTCCATGCTTCCCGGCAGAACAATTGGGCCTGACTCATTGATTATGTCCCTTGTGCGTAATCTTCTTTCTATTTCCATAGTTTCGTGGACAGCTAGACTTTTTGGCTCCATGTTGGTCTTTAATAAGCTAGCATTGTTTCATTGTATGGTAACATCTTTGTATGCATTAATTGCAAGGGCAGTGGTCAGCCTTCCTGTGGTAATGTCATTCTTGTGTTCCTTCAGTCTTTTATACAGATTTATGCCAGAATAAAAAATTTTGTACTTGCTAAAGAGCTGTAATGGACTGTTTTATTATAATATTAAGCAAGTTGTTTTTGATTATTTAAGACTGACTAGAACAACATAAAAAGCACTATATGCAAGGCAAAAGACTTTTAATCATCTTTAACGTTTTCGGACTAGATCATAGTCCATCTTCAGTACAAACGTTATCTAGCCTAACAAATTCTATAATTCTAATTCTTTATGGAACATATAAAATTAAATATTACAAGAATAGAACATCGAATAATAACTTTTTTAAATTTTAGTAGCAGTAAAAAGAACAAATCATTCATTACTGTTATTAACAATTTTTGAAAATATTAAACACAATAATCTATACATATATATAAATGAGTAGCATAGTAACATAAAATATATAGTTACCCAATATAATATTGTATATATAAAATTATATACATTAGGTGGGAATAGCTTACAATAACAGATAAAACATATATATAAACTATAATACAAACGTTAACCTAGAAAGGGTTCGAAGGATAAGGAGGACAATGGATCACTCTATGTCTACACACCTACTACTTGATCGCAAGTGATAGGAGTAAGCCGTTATTATAATGAGAATCAAGGAAAAACAGGAGTTAAAATAAACTGAAATTAACTATAAAATTCTAAATCAATATTAACTTATTAGCTAACTATTTTTACAATTTTTCTTTAGCAGGCCAGGTCCAAGATGGTGGTAGATCTTCAGGAGTATTATCATTGATTAAATCATTATAACTTGAGCGTTTTATAATTTCAATGGTTTCATGGGTAGTTAGCCCTCTTGCATCATAAATAGCTTTAACAACTTTTGCATCGTCCCAGTGGATATCGACATTAGACTCATAGAATTTTGCAGCTAATGCAGTACTCAACCTACCTGCTGCTATGTCGGCTTTATGTTCGTTAATCTGCTTATTTATATTTCTAGCAGTATTCCCGATATAAAACTGCAGGGAATTACTATCATTATCAACAACAGGGATTTCATATATGCCAGCTTTCCTTATTATTAGGTATTGGATCTTTTGCATTTCTCAGATTATTATATAGAGTTTTCTCTCTCTTCCAAACGATCTTATAATCGGTATCTTTTATTATCTTATTAGCGCTTTATTGTATATGAGGTCTAAGTACCTATTATGGTCATAAGGAAGCGACCTATTAGGTGGCTTAGGACAGGGATTCAATAGCGAACTAGATATTTTTTGCCATAAATCTAACATGGTTTTGTACGAATATCCATATTTCCTTCCCTGCTCAAGTACGAGTATGTAATTTAACTCATCTTACATATCAGACCATTATATGGGTATGATTCCTAATGATTCCTTCGGTATAATTTTGACCAAGGAAAGTGTGAAGAGAATAAGTAGATGAATATCTGAGGAAATATAGGTTATAAGAAGCAGACATGTATAAAAAAAAAAGAATGACTGTAGAAGAAGCTGGTATAGTGTATAGAAACAGGAATGTATGGTGCTATCCGATCAGTGGCATTCGAGTTTTTTTTTTCTTCTTCTTCCTTATTTGAGTACTGGCCACCTTCTTACAAGATATTGGCTTGATGTTGTTGTTGTTGATTATTTATTATATACAATATAATAATTATTGATGTTAAATTTATTTACTTAAATTCTTTAAACATATTTTAGGGCTTAGTAGGAGAACCTGGATATCCTGGAAGTCCTGGTCTTCAAGGACCACCTGTAAGTATATTCAAATAAAATCAAAATTTTATGTTTAAACTTATAATTTTCTTCAGTCTAATGTTATGAATATTTAAATATTTATTTATTATAATAAAA
>AYEL01085587.1:0-108767 GCA_000484575.1 Olivierus martensii | reverse complement strand
AAACAAGTTAATTTCCTTGTAAGAGTAAACCTCTTTGTTTTCTTTTTTTGAAAGGAAATTTATCAAATTATATGCATATATTTTATCATCTCTTTTTTAAATGAATATATTTAAGTACACTTTGACAGCTACGGAAGACGAAATCTGGCAGCCAATAAGAGAGAGTTTGGAGAAAACATGGCGGTCGGGATCGAAATGTAAACAAAGCGATTCGTTTAGGCGCTCGGCTATCATAATAAAAACATTAAACAATATTGTGATAAATTTAAAGCATACAGGGAAGAAATTTGTCCTAAAGGTTCAGATTTTAAATATAATTAGGACTACGGCCTTCTTTACAATATCGGAGTCCCTAGAATCAGCTGTTTGCATTAGCCGGTGGCCAAATAGCTACCACCTGTTTGTAAGCGGTAGCCAAAATGGAAATTCTGGTAGCAATTGGCTACTTGGCTATCGGGTTTGTCGAGCCCTGTATATACTATAAAAAATTGTCATTCAATTTCATGAAAAAATAATAAAATTACTTTCCAAACAACCCAATATATTATTTAAAATTAAATTTCATTTCAGCCAAAACCAACGAAAGGAAAAATGCGAATTCACTGCCTAGAAAATGTTGATAAAGCTTTACAGTTTTTAAAGGACCAGAGAGTACATCTTGAAAATTTAGGATCTCATGATGTTGTTGATGGTAGTTCTAGACTTACTCTTGGTTTAATCTGGACTATTATATTGAGATTTCAGGTTTGTAAAAGTTTATTTTTCTTGATAATTTCAAATACAGTAAAATCTATAAAATCAATTCCCTTTTGAGATTGAAATGATGAATTTTAGAGATACTTGTCACCATTTAGGAGCATACAAAACAATCAAAAACATAATGCAGTTCCAGTTTCATCTTCATCCATATCACTTTTTTAAATGAATATATTTAAGTACACTTTGACTGCTACGGAAGACTAAATCCGGCAGCCGATAAGATAGTGTTTGGAGAAAACATGGCGGTCGGGATCGAAATGTAAACAAAGCAATTTGTTTAGGCACTCAGCTATCATAATAAAAACATTAAACAATATTGTAATAAATTTAAAGCATACAGGGAATGAAATTTTCCTAAAGGTTCAGATTTTAAATATAATTAGGACTACGGCCTTCTTTACAATATCGGGGTCCCTAGAATCAACTGTTTGCATTAGCCGGTGGCCAAATAGCTACCACCTCTTTGTAAGCGGTAGCCAAAATGGAAATTCTGGTAGCAATTGGCTACTTGGCTATCGGGTTTGTCGAGCCCTGTATATACTATAAAAAATTGTCATTCAATTTCATGAAAAAATAATAAAATTACTTTCCAAACAACCCAATATATTATTTAAAATTAAATTTCATTTCAGCCAAAACCAACGAAAGGAAAAATGCGAATTCACTGCCTAGAAAATGTTGATAAAGCTTTACAGTTTTTAAAGGACCAGAGAGTACATCTTGAAAATTTAGGATCTCATGATGTTGTTGATGGTAGTTCTAGACTTACTCTTGGTTTAATCTGGACTATTATATTGAGATTTCAGGTTTGTAAAAGTTTATTTTTCTTGATAATTTCAAATACAGTAAAATCTATAAAATCAATTCCCTTTTGAGATTGAAATGATGAATTTTAGAGGTACTTTTCACCATTTAGGAGAACACAAAACAATCAAAAACATACTGCAGTTCCAGTTTCATCTTCATCCATATCACATGTCATTCATACGTTTGTATTCTGACATAAATTACATTTTTTATATTCTCTTATTCAACATATTACACTATTTGCTCATTCAGTATTTCCCATTCTAGATCATTTTTCCACAATATGCCTCCTGATTTAATATTAATATAGATATTGCATATTTGCTTTTGTGCTTATTGGCTAAAAATATATTCCTTTGATGGTGGTTTCTAAATTTTTTTAAATTACATTTTTATGAAAGTTGTTTTGAATGAATCCTCTTAGTAGAGTTTGGATTTTTTCATCATTTCTTTTTGATTTTTTAGTCTATTATATGAAGATAATTTTGGGTTTAGTATGAAATTAATATTTTTGAAATTTTAGATAAGTTAAATTTTTTCTTTGATGAGCTATAAAATTCTGTAAAAAATAAAATATTGTAGATAATATGAAAATATTGATTAATTCTGTTAAAATAAACAATAATATTTCTTAATCATTAATTTTTCATTTCATTTTTACCGTTCTATATGCAAAAAATGAGAAAATCTGAGTATTAAAGACACCCGTGGGCTATGCAAAGGGGCTTTTATTATTTTATTGCAGCCATTCATTTCCCAGAAAATTCCAGCCAAGCTCACTTTATTGTATTGCATATGACATATAGTAGTATTGTATTGTAGGAAAGAGGAGCTTCATACAGTCCTAGCATTGCGACCATCAGTGGTGTATTGTACACCCCTAACAGGATCGTCCCTTAAGAAGTCCCGTCTTAATCATGAAAGATAGTATCTTCTTCAATGAGACTGTAAAAAATTTTCTGCTGCAGGAAAATGCAACCCAAGAAGATAATACTTTAGCCCTGTTCACACAAAATGTAAAGAGGAGTTTCATCTCCTTCTTGACATCTACAATTCAGACTATCAGCAATCCCAATTAGGTAAAGATTCTTTCTAAGATGACAGTGCCCTGTAAACAGTTCTGTAATAATCCTAGCTTCATTTTTATGCAATGCAAGTAGCTTTACTTCTCTGTAAAGAAAGACTTAAAATAAGAGGTTTTCCTGTCTTAACCCAGGAGTAGACCTCCAGTGGATGAGGTGCTGAGCTGTCAACCAGTCTTGACAACCTGCCCAAATGTATCATTACATAGGGAGGTTTGGTTCCAATAAAGGCACAAGAAGTCCCTTCCTTAGTCAGCCCATCAGCAACCTCATTGCCCTAACCTGCCCAAATGTATCATTACATAGGGAGGTTTGGTTCCAATAAAGGCACAAGAAGTCTCTTCCTTAGTCAGCCCATCAGCAACCTCATTGCCCTTAACTCTTTGAAGGGAAGTGGTTACTTACACTAACCACCATTTCTCTTGTTGCTGTTATCTTTTCCTTTAGGTGGTTCTGCTGAATAACCACTTTAGTAACTCTTCTACACATCACTAGATGGCATTATCATCATTTTTTTGTACAAGTAATGCTTAAACCGGAAATAACGTAATTTGAATTTTATCGTTAACTCAGTTCTTCACCTTGCCATACTTTTTGTTTGTTTGTTTAAGCATTCTGTATTTTTGGAAGATTTTTGTTACTTCATTTGTTAAATTGAGTGTTATGTTTTGTGTTACTGAAGTTGTAGTTTAGTTTTTTGCTTCTGTTTTACAAGGAGGCTAAAACAAAGTGGGTGGTTAGTGTAAGTAACCACTGCACATTCTAAGCCTAAGTTGCACGTTGGAAATATGTCACGAATAGGCATTTCCGAGTCATGCATTGAAGATATTTTATTAGAAGAGATACCTTCTGGAACTGAAAGTGACATAGGTGATTGCTGTAGTGATTCTGATCAAGATCCTACATACAAACCTAAAATCTATCAAGCTCTCTTAGCAAAGCAAATAGTGGCTACCACAAAATCAAGTTGCCCAAGAATGAATAAACAAACTATTCCAATAAAAAAACATAAACCTTCAGTAGATGCCGAAATCCGCTTTGAAGGAAATAAGCATCAACCCATAAAAACAACATCAAGACGATGCGCACTCTGCAGTACAAAAAAAAAGCCTACAAGAACAGTATGGGAATGCAGCACGTGCAAAGTTGCACTTTGCTTGAAGAAAAAAAACTTTCCATGATTATCATACAAAATAATTTATCTGACATAAGATATGTCATTATCAGAGTATAGGATAGTGTGGGTGGTGGTTACCTAAACTGACCACCAGAAATTATATTTTTTTGTATGTAAAATTGGCGAAATAAAATAATTTTATGGCATAAATGCTTATAAGTAAATATGATAAATAGAATACTACATGAAATTCACTCAATACTTACTATTCTTTTTTTTGCCCCTCAAAGAGTTAATCACTTTATATCCTGGCACCCAAACAATGTGACTGTTTGACTATTTACATAAATGTGTTTATTAACATATCTGTTATCTAGATTGATTTCAACACATGCAGAAATAGCATAGATTTCTGCCTGAAAGACTGTGGCAAACCGTCTGAGGGAATAAGAATAAGACATTCCCCTTCCTTCACAGTAAACCTCTGCCCCAATATACCAGTAGTGGTTTTAAAACAATTGTAAACCAGATCAATCCACCTTTGATTCTGTGTCCAAATCGCCCCCAGTCCAAACTGGGAAAAACCAATAGTGAAGGGCCTGAAGAAGCTAAATCTGGGCACCATATAATTCTTAACCATCTTTTGAACATGACTGTTTGACTTATCCCATTCAAAAGATGAATGCTCCACCTTGTGGGTCTAAGAGATTCTTCTCCCACAAGAATGGAGCTTATAATAACTCTACTGGGCAATTGCCTCAACATACAAATTCAAGGGAGGAATGCCCAAGAGAACTTCAAGAGCAGCAGTAGGAGCAGTCCTCATAGCTCCTGTGATGCTCAGACAGGCCAACTTTTGAATCTTTTCAAGTTCAGTCCTGCAAGTCTTAAACAAAACTCTTTACCACCAAATAGTAGCAGCATAGGTAATAATGGTTCTCACAGCCATGGTATATATCCAGTACACTCATACCTCGCTTTATGGCCTAGATATGTTCTGGAAAAGTTGGCCGTAAAGTGAAAAGCCATATAATGAATCAATTATTTTGATACAAATTCAATTGGATCTGTTCCAATTTTTACAAAATAATATAGTTTTTAGTTCATAAAGCATTTTATTCTTTCTATTTCCTATAAAAATGCTTACATAAAAATAAAAGTACAAAACAAGTAATAATAATAATAATAATAATAATAATAAACAGAAATTCAAAAAATAAACATATAAATTAAAAAAAAAAAATCATATGCACACATGTATATACCATAGAAGCTGCTTTTTGTAATCGCAGATATTGTTATCAAATGTTTAATGTTATCAAAATTTACGATCCCGAATCATCCATATTAAAAGGCATTATGAAAACTCCATTTATAATAATCAGAATTTCAGTTATTGTCATCAAAATCGATACACCGCTATAAAATACCATCTTTAAAACTAAAAAAAATATCACAGATAATACTAAAATATTGGTTAAATCTATTAAAATAAACAACATTATTTGTTAATCGTTCATTTATTGTTTCGTTTCCACCGAAATTTAGACAAAATACAAAGATAAAACGACTTAATACGAAGATAAAATGCTTGTTCTCCTTTTAAAATAATCAGATTCGACTTAGTGGAAAAATCTGATTTGTGTATGTTTTTTAATTAATAAATATTAGATCGAAGTAAGTTTTTGATTTAATAAGGTCATACAGACAAATTTGACTGCTTTTCAAAACTTTGTGGCGCCTTTAGGTGGTTTCACCGCACCTTACTCTTGCCAGATCTGGTGATTTTTAGTGTTTTTTTTTATGACGAAATATATAATTTAAAATTCCTGATATAGTGATTTAGTGACTTTATAATTTCCTTTATTGAAAAAAATAAAAAATTATTTTTGATATAATAATTTTCTTAATATTACTCCAGTACTTCGTGATTTTCCGTAAACTCCGAATTGGCAACATTAACTATAAGTGTAAATCATTTCACTTCACTTTTTGGTTTAATTGATTACATAAAATAAAGTTCAACAAGTGTTCTTTGATCCGTTATAGAGCTATTATTATTATTAGCATTATCTTTTAATATAATTTTACTTTTATCTAACAGTACAGCATTGTTTTTGGCCGTATAACAAAACATTGCGGGCCGTAAATTGAAAAAGTGCCATAATTAAAAAAGGCCGTTATAGCAAAATGCCGTATAAAGAGCGGCCATATAGCGAGGTATGGGTGTATAGCAACCCAGGTTTAAGTCCTCATATCTTACCCAAAATGCCTCTACAAGCCCATAGAGCTCTGCAGGCTTTCTTAACAATGAAATTTATATGTGGCTTCTAAGTCAATCTCTTATCTAATATATCACTAAGATATTTGACTTGTGCCTATGGTAGTGGTTGTGGTGTAGCAGTAAAGCATCTCAAGGCTAATTACAATAAAGAATATTAAAGCTGTTTATACATGAGAGGAGATGATTTTTGCATATATTGGATTTTTTTATATATAAATTTGAAAATTTATGAAAAATTAAAATAAAAGTTACTGAAATGAAGGAAAAACATGTCAATAAATATAAATTATAACAAAAAGTTCCAGAAAGAACTAAAATTGCCTACTTTCTGAAGCTGCCATTTATTTAACATTTGGAATCCATTAATTTTGTGTGTCCAATTTTAATGCTAATTTAATCAGCGTAGATGTCACAATGGCATCATGCTATTGAGTTGATGTCATTGTGATCACCTTGGTTGCCACGATTCAGTTTGATGAACTTTTAAGACACATTAATTCTAAAATTCGAAAATGTGACACAGACATGAGAGCTTCACTCCACTTATGCGATCATTGTTTACTGCTTTCTGCCATCTTAAACTTCCAATCGGCTGCCACTTGGTCAGAGTATTTTTGTTGCCATCCAAGTTTACTTGACTCAGATGAAGTAGTCTGAGTAGCATCTGAGTGAGTGGGCGTGCATTGTCTGAGTGAACAATGTCGGAGTGTATTCTGATCATGTCAACATAGCTTAACCTCTTGGTTAAGCTATGTTGACACGATCAACATTGGTTAAGTTAATTACAAAAAAGCCACTGCTTGTTTTGTAATTAAGCCTAATTAATATGCAAAAAAAACAAAAAAAAAATGTAAATTGTGATATCTCACTTAATTTTTATTGAAATTTTCACAATTTCATTACGTTTTTTATTGTGATTCTAACAATATAATAAACTTATCGAATTTTATTTCTTTCACAATTTTTTGTACATTATATGAGATTGGAGAAAACACGATTTTTATGTATGAAATCTTAGCCATCCAACAAAATATTTCATATTTTCTGATAGCAGCAAATCTGAATAAAATACGGTATGGATGAAGAAAATCGGATATTTTAAAAAATTATCGATAAAAAACAAAGTATTATGCAAATTTTAATTAATTTAGTTAGTTAATTAATTAGTCAAAAATCAATAAAAATTTATTAAAGTATTGTCATTTTTTAAAATAAAATATGTTTATTGATATGTAAATTTTAATTAATTTAGTTAGTTAATTAATTAGTCAAAAATCAATAAAAATTTATTAAAATATTGTCTTTTTTTTAAATAAAATATGTTTATTGATATGTTTTTTTTATTTCAATAATTTTTATTTTAATCTTTTATACATTTTTGAATTTATAACCAAAAACATGACATATATAAAAATCATTCATAATCCTACATAAACAGCTATAACATTTTCTGTTTTACTCTAATTGGCCTTGAGATACTTTGTTGCCACTCTACACCCAATACCACATGCAGTGCAATAAAGTAGACTTTGCTGCAATTTCCTGAGAAATGACTGGCCACCATAAAACAATAAAAATGCCATGCCCCTTTTTATTATGTTTATCAAGTCATCCCATAAGTAATGTAGTTTTTTGCACATGTAAAGAAAACAAATAAAATTTACCTGGAACAGAATTTTTAATCATCATAATAAGTGCTGTGAATATTTACATCCAGCCTTCTCTCACTGTTCAACAAGTTTTGAATGCCAGACTTGAAAGAAGTCCATGAATTTCGATTCAAAAAAACTGAGACAGGGTTCAATGCACTTCCTTGACATTTCAAAGTTTTTCTCCAGAAAGATAATGTTAGAAGCTACAAAACAAATGGTAATTGGATGGTGCAAAGTCAGAGGAATATGCTGAATAGAGAAGTTTTATTCAATCCAAACTCTTGCAACTTGGCACAAGTCATTCTGGCCATTTGTGGTTTTATACCATGCCTTTATGATTAAGAGTGCCAGACGTTTTTCCTGCAAGGCAGGTCATAGACGCTTTAGCTGCTGACAGTAGAATCCCCTGTAATGATTTGATTCTGTGACAGAAGATTGTAATGGACTATGCCTTGCATATCCCACCAAACATTCAGTAAAACCTTATGTTTAAAATGTCATGATTTAGTCACTACTGCAAGCAGAATCTGTTTAGGAATTGCTATTGATGTTTGTACTTAATGTTGTGATACAGAATCCATTTTTCATCTCCTATAACCAAACTTTTCAAATACGACTCCCTCTTTTTACAGGAGAGTAAAAAGTTCAAATGTCCACACGCTGTTGCAGATTTTGTGGTGTGAGCTCATGAAGTATTCACTTACCCAGTTTGACACAAACTCCCTCTTTTTACAGGAGAGTAAAAAGTTCAAATGTCCACACGCTGTTGCAGATTTTATGGTGTGAGCTCATGAAGTATCCACTTACCCAGTTTGACACACAATGAAATCATAAGCATCTACAGAACGTTTCGATAATACTGTACTTGGCTTATTTTTTTACATATGAGATGTTTTTGATGGGATTTAGTCACTACTGCAAGCAGAATCTGTTTAGGAAGCTATTGATGTTTGTACTTAATGTTGTGATACAGAATCCATTTTTCATCTCCTATAACCAAACTTTTCAAATACGACTCCCTCTTTTTACAGGAGAGTAAAAAGTTCAAATGTCCACACGCTGTTGCAGATTTTGTGGTGTGAGCTCATGAAGTATTCACTTACCCAGTTTGACACACAATGAAGGTTCTGTAGATGCTTATGAATAGTTGAATGGGATGAATGGACAATTTGGCTAATTCCTTGACTGCTACCTCTGGATTGCTTTCAACAGCAGCTCTCAGCACATCATTATCCAGCTCAATAGGTCAGCATATTTGTTAGGGTCCTGTTCCCAAATTGGAATTTCTGGAACCATCCTCGACACTTTCTGACATTCAGGATGCCCTGCCTATGTATGATATTGATGTTTTGTGTCACTACAGTTGCTGTATGCCCTTTGTTAAACTCATACAGCATAATATGCCTTACCTGTTCTTCAGACACCCCATTTCCTATAGACTTTAACGGCACAATGGGTGCATGCACAACTGTTATTCTCTGCCTCACATTACATGAACAGCATGCCATGCGATATGTTTTATCATGTACTTTGTCTGCTTCATCGTCTGGTCGCCAGAAACAGTAGTTCTGTGGAACATGTAAAAAACAACATTACTTATGGGATGACCTGATACATTAGGATTTTCTCATATTTTACTAATTAATATGTAAAAGTAAAATGATAAATAACAAAATAAGTAAAAATATTCTATATTTTAACAGAAGTAACCATAATTTTTGTATTATTGGCAAAATTTTTTCAATTTTAGGAATTTTATAGTTTGTCATAGTAAAATTCCATGGTTTAGTTAAAATTTCAAAAATAAATTTATCTCACCCAAAAATGAAAATAAAATTACTAAAATATAATAGGATAGAAAACAGAATTGATAACATTTGATCAAAAATTGTTCAGATTCTACGAAAACAATCCATTCACATTTTCTATCTTTAGAACAGAATTTAAAAAGATCTTTTGGCAATCGGAAAATTTGGACCCATCATCGGAGGCACTTATTTTCACCCAATAAAAGTAAAAAAATCGCTCCATGATAGCTCCACTGTATAATTCAAAAATGAATTTTATTTATATTGTTTTTTATTGCTTTTTACCATTTTTTGTGCCACCATCTTGCGATCTATTCTCAGCAAAGGCACTCAATAGGTTAATTCTGATCAGTTGTTTTTAGAGCCATGAAGTTTTCATTACTAAATAATTATTCTGCTAGAAAAATTTTTTTCTGCCAGCTAATATCACACAAATCTCTTTTGTTAACAGCTGTTAATTATTATTGAAGTACATGTTATGTGTAAATATGTGTTATAACTTAAATTTTAAGCAAAATATCTAAAAAGTTTTTTCAAGCATCTAGTCACACATTTTCACATGAATATTTTTGTCAATGATACACTTTTTCACTTCTTTAGAAACTATTACATTTTAGAATTAACACTACTTCATTCCCATATATGTTAGATTTCAGAGAATTTGTTATATTCTATATAATGTATCTGGCTATATTTTTATTCAGACTGACTGTATATAAGTTTAATAAATTCATATATTTTTTATTTATTGTTATATTTAAAATTTTAATTGTACAGATTCAAGACATTACCATTGAAAGAGTAGATAATCAAGAAACAAAATCTGCTAAAGATGCTTTATTATTATGGTGTCAGATGAAAACAGCTGGATATCCAAATGTAAACATTCGTAACTTTACAACAAGTTGGAGAGATGGATTGGCTTTTAATGCAATCATTCATAAACACAGGTTAGTAATTTGTGTATATGTGTATATATTTATATATATAAATTATTTATTTAATATAATTTATATATAATAATGCTTAGCAGATTTTATACATATATAGGATTCCCTGAATTTATATCATAGGTGGGTTATTGAGACAGGTAATGTTATTTGAGACTATGTAAATTGAGATTAATTTTCATATAAATATGATAAATTGGTATAATTGTTCCAGACAAAAAATTTTGACCAAGAAAAACAGATTATTCTTATTCTGTACTTATGAAAGATTTACAAAAGGATATGAAACCTGATAAATCAAATCATAATTTAGATTAAAAAGCACATTCAATCACCAACTATAATCAATACATCTAAATAATTGCTAATATACAATAATAGAAATTGCAAAAAATAAATCATTGTCCATTACTTAAGGAAATCAAATGTTATATTTTGTGAGATAAATAGCTCTTCTTTCTCAGTCTCCTAAAAGGAAGCAAACCTTTGCTCTGTTCTTTACCTTATTATTGTTGCTCTTTACTTATTCAAATCAATGTTCTGACAGTTCTTGATGTTGCTTCAGTGAGTCCAAGCAACTTCAGTTTTCAAATCATCATGATCTGATCTACAAACTCACATTAAAATAAGATCTTTCAAGCATGCTTACCTTTTGAATTTTAATAAAATTGTTGAATATAGCTTTTCATCATGGGAGTACAGCACCTTGAAAACATTTTTGGAATCGAATTCCAAATCAAGTTTGTTGCCATAACATTGGGAATGTTTTTATTGCGTAGGCAACAGAATTGATTTTTGGACTGGAATTTGAGTTCTGATTATCAAAGAAGAAAAAATAGAGACTTCTAGATGCATTTCATTGTTTTATCAACAAAATTTTTGGACTGGAATTTGAGTTCTGATTATCAAAGAAGAAAAAATAGAGACTTCTAGTTGCATTTCATTGTTAGACATATATAGGATTCCCTGAATTTATATCATAGGTGGGTTATTGAGACAGGTAATGTTATTTGAGACTATGTAAATTGAGATTAATTTTCATATAAATATGATAAATTGGTATAATTGTTCCAGACAAAAAATTTTGACCAAGAAAAACAGATTATTCTTATTCTGTACTTATGAAAGATTTACAAAAGGATATGAAACCTGATAAATCAAATCATAATTTAGATTAAAAAGCACATTCAATCACCAACTATAATCAATACATCTAAATAATTGCTAATATACAATAATAGAAATTGCAAAAAATAAATCATTGTCCATTACTTAAGGAAATCAAATGTTATATTTTGTGAGATAAATAGCTCTTCTTTCTCAGTCTCCTAAAAGGAAGCAAACCTTTGCTCTGTTCTTTACCTTATTATTGTTGCTCTTTACTTATTCAAATCAATGTTCTGACAATTCTTGATGTTGCTTCAGTGAGTCCAAGCAACTTCAGTTTTCAAATCATCATGATCTGATCTACAAACTCACATTAAAATAAGATCTTTCAAGCATGCTTACCTTTTGAATTTTAATAAAATTGTTGAATATAGCTTTTCATCATGGGAGTACAGCACCTTGAAAACATTTTTGGAATCGAATTCCAAACTTTTGAATTTTAATAAAATTGTTGAATATAGCTTTTCATCATGGGAGTACAGCACCTTTAAAACATCTTAGGAATCAAATTCCATATCAAGTTTGTTGCCATAACATTGGGAATGTTTTTATTGCGTAGGCAACAGAATTAATTTTTGGACTGGAATTTGAGTTCTGATTATCAAAGAAGAAAAAATAGAGACTTCTAGTTGCATTTCATTGTTAGACTTTTATCCATGCCTGTCATAGATCTTCCACACTTCTCTATGTTGAGATCTCCCTTCTTGTTTTATGTTGCTTTCTTGTCAGCATTAAATAAATGGTAATTGTATAATCATGAGTTGCTTATATCTAGTAAGATCAACTACAATATAAAGAATTGGATTCAATGAACCAGGCCAGATTATCTTGAAAAATTCTGCAGATATATGATCTAAAACTGGTCCTAAATCCTCCAGGATGAAGTGCAACATGCTAAGGCCCTCTGCACATGGAGCGTATCGTCATAGATGCGTTTTAGACGTGGCATCGTTTGCTTGCAGTGCCACGTGTTTTCAAATGCATGTCTGTACACGAAGCAGCAGTGTAGCGTATTTGTCATACTTCCCAATCTTCTTGACGCCGGCCGTACTGTACTGTTGTTCGCTAGCCGTATGAAGCTAGGCTTAATTGTGCACTCTATACAGTTTCTTCAATAATAAATACAAAAAAATTATTATAAACAGAGTTATTATTCCATTCTGAATGCTAAGTCTGTGTTATATTTATTTATTTTGTTTATTTAAGTTTTTTTGTTTGTTTGTACTTTGATTTATTGTAGATAACAATAAAAATTTAAACAAGATGCCGTATTACATATAAAGTTTTTAATTTTAGAAAATTTATAACTTAAAAAGTTTCTAAATACTGTAAATATTTTACTTACCTTAACATTATCATGGTTCTTTCTTCTCCACTTACAGTATTTTGTTTTTGAATAGTAGGACTCACAATTTGAACAAGTTCTCGAAATGTATTTTTAGTCATTCTATAAAATGTTTGAAATTTTGCATCTTCATCTGATAATTCCCTAGCAGCAATAAACAATCTATTATTTACATTTCTTTCAATGTAGAGATGAACCCAAAATAGTCTTATTTTCCTCCTCTTTCGGCGATGACAAAAATAATAAAATATAATATCATTCAATGTAGAGATGAACCCAAAATAGTCTTATTTTCCTCCTCTTTCGGCGATGACAAAATTAATAAAATATATCATCATCATCACTGCTGGATGCCATCTTGAATGAATGAATTCTGTATGCTTGTAGTATGCTTCGTGTGTGGATGTGCAGACGTACACGTATCATCAACTGCGAGTCGAATCTTGTATGCGTCTATGACGATACGCTCCGTGTGCAGAGGGCCTAACTCATTATTAATCATAATTCACAATTTACTAGGGGATTTATGTGATCCAAATAAAAATTACAGTTCAATTATTAAATAATTGGTGCCACCTTCTTAGCCTAAATTTTAAATTAATAATTATTAATCCGACAGATGGTGGCACCGTAGCGTAAATTAAATATAATTATTAATTTGGCAATTAATTCAAAAATAAACCGCTGGGGAAGTTTGGCTAGATTAGGATTATTTGGATTGCATAAATCCCCTAGTAAATTGTGGATTATGATTAGTTATCTGACTTGAGCCGTATCTGTTTGCCTGGATTTGCCATAGAGGGCCCGTGGCTAGATCTAGCCCATCCGGGAGCGCTGGTGTTGGCGTAAGTCTGATATCATCTAAATTATATACATCCCAAAATTGAAAATCTGCTGGTGCCTTGGAAGTCTAGCTGGTAAGGCATTGGGACAGTAATCTGAAGCCTCTGGTTTGATTCCAGGCCAAGGCAAATTTTTAATTTTGCGAAATTAGTAAAAATTAAAGTTCGATTATTAAATAATAGATGGCGCCACCTTAGCCTAAATTTAAATTAATAATTATTAATCCGACAGATGGTGGCACCGTAGCGTAAATTAAATATAATTATTAATTTGGCAATTAATTCAAAAATAAACCACTGGGGAAGTTTGGCTAGATTAGGATTATTTGGATTGCATAAATCCCCTAGTAAATTGTGGATTATGATTAGTTATCTGACTTGAGCCGTGTCTGTTTGCCTGGATTTGCCATAGAGGGCCCGTGGCTAGATCTAGCCCATCCGGGAGCGCTGGTGTTGGCGTAAGTCTGATATCATCTAAATTATATACATTCCAAAATTGAAAATCTGCCGGTGCCTTGGAAGTCTAGCTGGTAAGGCATTGGGACAGTAACCTGAAGCCTCTGGTTTGATTCCAGGCCAAGGCAAATTTTTAATTTTGCGAAATTAGCAAAAATTAAAGTTCGATTATTAATTAATAGATGGTGCCACCTTCTTAGCCTAAATTTAAATTAATAATTATTAATCTGACAGATGGTGGCACCATAGCATAAATTAAATATGATTATTAATTTGGCAGTTAGTTCAAAAATAAACCGCTGGGGGAAGTTTGGCTAGATTAGGATTTATTTAACTCATTATTTACTATAAATTAGTTGGATATGATTCATCATTTCAACTAGAGGCTCTAGGATTGAATCTGTATTCTAGATGAATGGACTAAATTAGGCAAGAGTTGTTTTGAGACAAGACAGCTTATAAATATATGAGGTACAAACTAGGGTTTGTCAGTTTTATAAACCGGATTCAAAAACCGGTTTTTTTGGATAAATTTGTAAAATTCTAAAACCAGTTTTTAAATTTAAAAAACCGGTTTTAGATACTAAAATTAATTAATTATTTAATTAAAAACATTAGCATTTTGACTTGACATTGCTTTAATAAATATAATTGCAATAAACTTTTGCTATATTTGCAAAATCCACAAAACATTTTTTTTACTTTTTTTAAGTCTCTTTTCCAATCAGGGAGTTTACTAAGGGGCGAGGCCAATTCCAACCACGGGCTGCACCAGGGTAGGGACTACCAGGGCTCAAAATAATGGTCACCAGCTCGCCATTGGCATCTAAGAAATTGCAGGCAATAAACTTTTGCTATATTTGCAAAATCCACAAAACATTTTTTTTTACTTTTTTTAAGCCCCTTTCCAATCAGGGAGTTTACTAAGGGGTGAGACCAATTCCAACCACGGGCTGCACCAGGGTAGGGACTACCAGAGCTCAAAATAATGGTCACCAGCTTGCCATTGGCGTCTAAGAAATTGCAACTGGCAAGTGTGATGAGATAACCCTGGAAATGCTTGATTAATATTCCCCATAATTTATTTTCATGATTTTTCTGTATAGTCCGACTCTGACAAGAAAAATTCTGTAGTGCCTCTAGTTCACGAAAGAGAGAGCCACTTTGAGAGTGCTAAACTCACAGATTAAGTATATATATCTAATCTGTGGGCTAAACACGTTTTAGGTAAATGGTAATAGCTGATGGGTGAAAAATTGGTGAAAATAAATGTTGCCTCATTTGGTGATTGACCAATTATATAGCTCAACCAGTTCTTATGTTATCAGGAGACTTGGCAGAGACCTTGCAGATTTTATTAAAACCATCGTTATATATCGTTGTTTAAAACTCAAGCATATCATTGGAAAACTTTGGGCTATTCTAAGCAGAGCTGGTAAAGAAAAGGTTCTAGATGTTAACTAGACAATACATTAATTACAACAATTCATGATGTAAAGAGCCTGTGAACCAATGAAATGTGAAAAATAAACATGTGTTGTGTGGACGTGAGATTTGTTTGAAAGAAAACTGCTTTTACTTGTGGAGTACTGCATTCTGTTGTTTGATTAAAATAAAACTGAAATAGTTTAAATCCAAAATATCTTTTTAAGAAAAGTAAAATCCACTTGAATAATGCTTTTAACAATTTGGCATTTTATATACATTTTACTTGAAGTTAAACAAAGGATATATACTGTTCGTATTTAGCTCTTTCGACTGACTGACAAAGATAATCTTCAAAGTTTGTATTATTCAGTGTGGAAAAATGAACGAATGTAATATAATTAATAGGATGTTTTACTTATAAACAATAAAAAACTTAAATATTTGAGAATTCTACCAAGTTTCGGAATGGATATATCGTCATAAGTGAAAAAATTACATAACTTCATAAAGATAAGTCGTAGCTTATTTAAATTGATTGTATTTGATTCGAAATGATAAGATATGCCTAAAATTTAAAATATCCGATTATCTATAAAAGTTTTGCAGAAAATTGTAAAGAAATGTGAATATCCGATTATCTATAAAAGTTTTGCAGAAAATCATAAAGAAACGTGGTTTGGAGCCCCATAACTTGAGAATTTGTTTAAAATATCCGATTATCTATAAAAGTTTTGTAGAAAATCATAAAGAAACGTGGTTTGGAGCCCCATAACTTGAGAACGGGGCTTTTGCCCTTCATTGGACCTTCACCAATGAACTCAAGAACCTTTAATTAGGGGGTAAGATAAAAGGGGGGTCGAAATTCTGCTGGGATTTTTAATACTGTCATACCCCAGCGAGATTTGCAAGGTGTATTTTGATTGTCACTTATTAACACAGGTAATTTTTGGAAAGTTATCGAATAGCCGAAAGTGTTTTCTAAATAAATTAGTTTTTAATCCCTATGGTTGTGCTTCAATTGATTTCAAGAATTTTCGGAAAGATAAAGGAAGAAGAAAACTATTGTTTGCTGTTTGCGTTGTTTTGTGCTGATTACGTGTGGTTGTGGAGAATTTTGTGAACTTCTGAAATATTTTAGCAAATGTTCTAGTAGCTGTTTATTGAAATGATGGGTATTTATTTCGCATCCTGAAGGAGAATTTTGTGAACTTCTGAAATATTTTAGCAAATGTTCTAGTAGCTGTTTATTGAAATAATGGGTATTTATTTCGCATCCTCAAATTAATGTTTAAATGTATATGTGACATGATACTTTCAATGTGGTCATTGTGAAATGCACAACTCTCATAACATGTGATACTTCTCCAATCATGTTGTGAAAAATGTATTTGCTGGTAAATTTATGCAAATGTTTTTTGTTTTTTGGGGGAAGGAGAGGGGATTGGCGATCATAATTTTTTTTTTGCTATTGGATTTTCGAAATTATTTCGAGCACTGGTTGCTTTGCCTGCAAAACTCGATAAACGTTATTTTTGCAAAAATATGGTTTTTTTTTTGGTCTTTTATAGTACTGACAAGGCCCGATGTGGCTGTAAAATCCATTTTTGGATATCTCTCTTGGTTTAATAAAATGCAAAAAACACTATGTATTTTGACATTTAAATAGGTTTTGCAAAACTCTGCATGCACAATTTGAACTCATAGCACATTTTTTAAACATTAGAAAGGTCAAATATTGTTCCTTCTACAATACAAAGTGAAAATCACATCGAGAAATACACATGTTGTATGAAGTGAGGGAGTAAGTAACATAATAGTTTATTGGAGTTTAGGCCTAAAGCATTTTTGTGTGTTATAATTATATAATACTATGGTATGTAAGTGTTGCAAAAGTGATAATTTTGAAAGATTATTAAGTGATAAAATCAAAAATATATCTAAATATAAAAGTCATATATACAGAAAACCAGTTTTGTAGTTCCAACTCCTGTTGTATCAGTGACATTTTAGCAATTAACAGCTCAGACCTGTATAATCTAAAAGTGGAAAAGTGGATTTGAATGTACCTCAGTCAACCTGCTATATAACAAAAATATTCCATCAGAAATTTCCACTCATTTCAAATATTTTGATCATTAGTAACAATGGCAGCTTAGCAACTGAAACTGGACTATTTGTAGTTGTAACTGATGATATGGAAAATATAAAGAGCAATAATGGCTTTTAATAAATTTTTGGTGAGAATCTTTACTGCTAAAAGTGCTTTTTTGTTTCAGTTTGCAATGAAATATTTTTTGGTACTGCTTTTTGGTGCTGTAATGTCTCAGTGATTGTATTTTTCCAAATTTTTTGCTTTCTCAAGATTCAGGAATTCTTGAATTCGTAATTTATTTATTTCTCAAGATTCAAGATTCCCTTTTGAAAATTCTTGAGAATCTCAAGATTTCAATAAAAATGTTTAGTTAAAAAAATACCTTTTTTTAATAAGGATAAAAACAAAATGAGGCAGAAAAAATTATGCAAAATGAAAACAAATAATATTGGATTTTTATATTTGTTTTTTATTTAATATTTTAATTATATTGAAAAAATAAATCACATTTCAATAATAATGAAAAAATAATCATATTTATTTTACAATTACTGAGTTTTTATTAAAATAGCTTTTCAATACACAGTCTATTCGTTTCTCTTCTAAACAAGTCCTGGTTTGGATACAAAACTTTCAGAAATCGAATTTTTTTGCCCAAACTTATATAGATCTATATGAGATTTTTAGCCTATACCACTTCTTATTTTTTACATGTCACTATATTTGACTATCTACAGATTCTAGACCAGGGCTGCTCAACCAGTCAATCGCGACAAGCTTTTTAGTCAATTGCAAGCCTCTGACCAGCTTCTAATCAACTCACTTGTTAAATTTCGATTTTACAATACATAGTAAAGTCATTTACACTTTAGACTTACAATATTACTTGTTAGTTATAGACTTTACAATACCTTATTCTAATTATAACTAATAGTATAGTATATAATTATATTTAATAGTAAAGGTTCTTGTTGAAACAAGAAAAGTGAGGTTATACAATACTTAGTAAAGGTGGTCTGTGTTCTTGTTGAAACAAGAAAAGTGATGTTATCCCTACGTGTTTTTGTTCTTTGTGTCTTTTATCATTTATTAAGTAATAGCAGATGAGATCAATAATAATACAGGAATACCCCGAGTTACGGCGCTTCGGACTTACGTACATTCTGAATTTCCACCATTCCCCAAATTTACGTCGCGTGATTCGGAATTACGGACACGGGATTCTTCAGAGAGAGAGCACAGCACGCTTCCACTGTGGCCATCTTGCTGATATATTAAACAGTTTCTGTTTTGGTGTGATTTAAATACAAATAACGTATCTGCTATTACAGTTCAATATTAAGAATGTTATGTGAGGAATCATATGCACGGTCATCGGTCATGCGATCAAATGTTTTTAGCATTCATCGATCATCAGGCTGTTTTATTACTATGCCGGGATTTCAAAATAGTTAAAAAATAAACAACTAAACTTCACAAGAAATCACAACAAGCACTTGAGCACTTGCTTGAGATTACCGGCTGAGGAGGGCCATAATAGGCTAAAAGCGTTTCTGAAAATAAGTATACAGTATTATTAATGCAATATTATATATATCTAATAATAAATTAGTTTTTTATCCTGCTTCAAGTAATTATATAATATCTAATAATAAATTAGTTTTTTATCCTGCTTCAAGTGTAATAATAAATTAGTTTTTTATCCTGCTTCAAGTGCTTGTTGTGATTTCGTAAAAATTAGTGTATTTATCCTATTTCAAGTGCTTGTTGTGATTTCTTGTGTTAGTAGAAGCAGCAGAACTCAGTTGTTTACAGCAACTAAACTTCAAAAAAACTATTAATATCATGTAATATCGTCGTATCGAGCCGTTATTGGTTAATTGCAAATTTACATAATTTTCTGGGAGAAAAAGTATTGCCAACTCTCACCTCCAGGGGTCGTCTAGATATTTCTTGCCACCATGTTTGAATTATTAGTCGGCACGTGTGGATAAGTACAGTATTATCACTTTCTGTAAATTTTTACTGTTTCTTTATGTCAGTTATGGATAGAGAAACTAATAAATGATTATTGCATAACTGACATTGCATGTAAATACATTGATAAGTGAAAAAATGGAATGCTTCTATTTACAGCCATTTCAGTTTACGGCACCTGTCTGGAACCGAAGGTGACGTAACTTGGGTATTCCTGGTGTATCAAAAACAATCAATGAAGATTATTTCGATGAGTAGGCAAAAGTTTGTTGGACAAATGCATTTACAGGTTCAAATGTCTTTTCTTTCTTTATTACACTACTCAGGTCTGGACAGTATATCATTGTTCAGCACTAAAAGAGTTAAATTTATAAAAAAAAATAAACTTCTTCAATTATTTAAATTTTTTTCTTTTTTAGCCATAATTATGAGTGCAGAAAAGAAAATTAAAACTTATCATTACCATGATGAATGAGAATATGATTACTTTTTTCCATGGTTAATGCCAAATGCTCTTGTCTAATATGTAATTTAATTGTTGCTATTTCAAAAAAGAAAAATATTGAAAGATATTTTTGAACAATGCTCTTCAATTATGAAAATGAATATCCAAAAGACTCCAAAATATGACGAGCAAAAATTATAGATTTAAATACACTTAGCTATACAAAACTGCTTTTACTGATTATAACCCACAATATAGAACAGCACTAAATTACACTGCAATTTAGTGCTGTTCTATATTGTGTGTATAGAACAGCACTAAATTACACTGCAATTTAGTTCTGTTCTATATTGTGTGTTATAGATTTAAAATCAAACTTACATTCACAACAAAATATGTTCATAAAAATTTTAAAATTATCTCTTTCGTCATATAATCCAAATTTTGAATCAATTGCAAAATCTACACGATGCCAAATATTGCATTAAAATTTTTGTTTATGTATCCATGTATTCGTAGTTATTTTCATATTGTGAAGAATTGTTTATTTTACTTAATAAATTTTGATTTATATATATGATATTGCTATTTTTCTACTTTTATTCCTGGAATATCATTAGATTGCTATATTGCTCCAATGAAAAAAGTAGCTCACAATCATAAAAAGATTGGGCAGCCCTGTTCTAGACCAACAGATACATCTCTTAAGAAAGGTTTAGGGCCCTTCTATTTTGGCTATGTAATTTTCTAAGAGAACTTATAGTTGCTGGCCATTTAATGAAGATGGGAGTTTTGGGAATGATTGAGGGCTAGCTATTCACTCATATCCTCTAATACACTATATCAAATCACAGTTCACAATCATTAATTTGATTATTCCTCCCCTATTTATCATAGCAAAATTTTATCAAACAAAAATAGCAATATCATTAGATATAATTGTTACTCTAGTAAATTGTTCACCAGAGCAACAATTATATCTAATGATATTGAATGCATAAAAACCAATGCCACTGCTGAATAAGTAAAAACCAGATATTTGTTTTGGCTTTGTTATGTAAACTTCTTCAGAAATCTGCCTATGGCATAACATGATAGGTCTACAATAAGAAAAATCTTTAAAATTGAAACTAAAATGAATGATTTTTGTATAATTTATTGATCTATGCATTATTTTTGGTTTATATGCCTGTTTTATGAATTATTACGTAATTAAATTCAGATAATTTTCTTTTTGAAATATAAAGTTAGTAGATGTGATGTAAATAAGCCATATAAGTTATTAGGTTAGTTTATTGCAGTGGTTCTCAACCACTGTGGTGCGGCACACTAGTGTGCCGCGAAAAATTAAGAATGAATTGTATTATTCATATACACTAATAGTGAAACATGGTTGGCTGAATATCCTTTTTGCACTGTACCGATTCCTATAAATAGGGTATCGTTACAAAAATCTAATCCTCTAAATAGGGTATCGTTAGAAAAATCTAACCGTCGAATTTCTGCGACAGTCAAAATTTTTTGTCGTTATTCATAATTTAAAAATTAAGGAATAAAAATTAAATAAAATTATAGTTTCTCTAAAAAGACAAAATTCTCAGGTGGCGCTATAACTTAATAAGAGCCGCCATTTAATGATCTCGTTGTAAGAGTATGTTCTGTAATCTAAATGTAATAAATAAGTATATATATAATAATCTATTAACAAAAATTCATTGTTAAATCTTAATTATTATTTAAAATATTTAGTTAAAAAAATTTGTTGTTAAATATATTAAATAATAATTTAGATTTAGTTAATAAAAATTTATTGTTAAATCTAAATTATTATTTAAAATATTTAGATGAGCCACCAAATTTTAAAATATTAAAATGTGTTCCTCAACAGAAAAAAAGGTTGAGAACCACTGGTTTATTGACTTGAAGATGTCGCAGAGCCAAAATAATTTATGTATTGCTATGAAAGTTTCAGGATACGAATTTGCAGAATTTTTTAATTCTTGAGAATCAGTGATCCCAAAATGATAGTAATTAAAAATTCTCAAGAATCAGGAATGAAATTTTCTTATAAATCTTGAGATTTCTCAAGACAGGAATCTCGAGCACAATCACTACTAGGTCTTATTCTTTGCTTGAAAACAGTGGAGGTTTACTTATTAGTAATAGTGATCTGATATCATTCATTTTCAATAAATTTGAACTTGATAATTTAAAAAATGTAAAATCAAATATAAGAAAGAATCACATGATTTAATTAATCATGTGATTTTTCCAGTATTTCCTACATTTATACCTTTCCAGTATTTACTAATTTGATATTATTAATTTTTGTGTATATATTTACCTAATACACAGGGATTATTAGGCCCTACCATATCTATTGGTGAACCAATACCTGGCCCAAGAGGGCTTCAAGGAAGTCCTGGAAACAGAGGACCTACTGGAAATACAGGTATCAAGAGTTTTATATTTTATTTTAATAAAAACAGAAACAAAAACTATTTGATTTAATTGAAACCATTTTGTTAGGTTTATTAAAATATCCAATTTGACCCCATTAACACATAGTAGTCAGGGTCCATGGTTACTAAACCACAGGTTAAGTGAACCACGAGTTACAGTACTGTATTAATATAATTTGAGCAATACTATAAGTTCCAATATTGATATGAATTTTCTGTATGATTTCAGTTTGTCTTGCCCCTTTTCAAATTTGTTTGATAATATTGAGTTTTTCCTTGATCATATAAGCCTTTTGTTTACACTCTTTCAACATTATTTTTAATTATTACGGAAATCACTTATAACAGAAAAAATCTTTATAACTCTTAAAATTTGACCAATATAAAATGGTTAAATGTGCAGCTAATCTCACTGATCACGAGATTTAATGATGAAAATGTCTAGGAGTGATATCACAAGCGATTGCTTATCAAGGGAGCCATGGAAAAACTGTGTGTTAATGGGGTCTGAATGTATTTTATTTTGATTATCTGTTTAAGGAATAGGAATAAATTTTTGAATTGTGGATACAGCTAAAATTAGCTATCAATATTATTTATTATTTGGCCAATAAATGTAACCCAGATATTGCTATCAGAACTATATTAATTGAAATAAAAAATAAATATATCCAAAATAGAAAAAGGAATATATATACAGTCGATTCTGTTTAATTGGCACATTTTGGGACTAATCCATTTTGGCCCAATTAAGCGGGTGCTCCCAATTAAACAAACTAATAATAAATTCTAAAATAAAATATGTAATATGTAGATAAATAAATCATTAGGTAAAAATAATAATAATTAGGTACCTATTTTAATGCTTTTTTAAAATAGATACCTAATTATTAGAATTTTAGTGATCTCCTCTGACTTCGCCTTCAACACTGGGCTGCTGATGTTCATGCTTCGCCTGCTAACTATAGAAAACCATTTGATCTAATGTTTCTTCAACTTCTAGATCCTTTCCATCACACTTTCTTTTGGATGTTCCTGGAATTTCTTTCTGTAATGCCCACTCCTCACACAGTTGATTTTCTTGTTATAGGAGACACTTTATGGTAGATTTTGATATACCAGTTTATCAGCAAATCTACAACGGCCTTTTGATTTTGGTACACCAGTTATATCAGCGAGTCTACGATAGCTTTATTTTAAATAGTGCTTTTTTAATTTTATCCAGCCCAGCAATTTTACTTGAAAGTGTAAAATCATTTCTTGGCATCTTGGCAAATATTCAGGAATCTACGATAGCTTGTATTAAATGGCTGGCTTCTAATTTTATTCAGCAATGAATCGATGGCTTGTATTAAAAGGCTGGCTTTTAATTTTATCCAGCAAAGCAGTTTTTGAGTTTGGTTTATTTCAACGAGTCTACGGTGGCTTTTAATTTTATCCAGCAAAGCAATTTTATTCAAGAATAAATGGCTGGCTTTTAATTTTATCCAGCAAAGCAATTTTACCTGAAAGTGCAAAATCATTTTTCTTCTAGCAAAGATTAAAAATTTTAAATAAAATCAACACTGTAAATGAATATCGCTAGGTACATTTATATAGTAATGGTAGACTCTTAAGCAGATGGCTGGTTGACATTACTTTCGAAAAATCTCTAAAATATGTCAAAAATTGCTAAATTCCTTTTCTCCTACTGTCCCAATTAAGCAAAAAAGTTGTCTCAATTAAGCATTTAAATTATGTATGTTTATTAGTTTGATTTCCATTCTTTGAGATTTGGGCCAAAAAAGTGGCTGACCCAATTAACCAGTGGCCCCAATTAAGTGGAATCAACTATATAAATAATTTTAATTCCTATTCTTCAGAATTAAGAGAACATTATCCTCTTATATTTTTCCTTTTTCAGCATTTTATAGTTAAATGAATGATCATCTTCAGTTCAAAATTAGAATTCAAAAGAAAAATAATATATTCTATATATTTGTGTAAGCTGAGAAATTTTTCCAGAAAAAAAATTTTGAAAAAGAAATGCTGGTTTATAGAGAGGATAGCCAAAAATTGGAAAATTTTTTGAATATAGTAAATTCACCATCTTCAGTCAGGCTATGTTTCCATTATGCTTTTATGCCAGCAGTGTGATTTGCTATATTTGTTTGTAACAAAAATTATCATCATACTGATTCTTTTGATTTTTTTGGTTAAAAATATGTGAATATATATGACTATATTTTTTAAGTATTTAAATATTAGATACTGTCCAAAAAAATCAAAAATATCTAAATTAGTCCCTTTGCATCCTTTTTGCACTATTAGCATGTCTTTGGTACCAATGAAATCCACCATATTTATATCTAAAAAGTAATCTATTTTTTCTTAATTCTATTATTAAAATATGCCAATGTAAATGAATGCTTATATTTAAATTCATTAAAAAATGTTAATTTATTGGGTGCTTCACAAATAAAATCAGAAATGTGTAGACTAATCTCCAATCTTCTTTTTTGTGTATAAACATAGTGGTTGTTACTGTATATATCATCAGTTAATACTAAACGGAAATGTAGCAATCTATGTATGGATATTTCTTACCAAAATTTGTATTTTTAGATAGATCTGATCATTTAGAAAGTATGTGATGATTATTTTGCAACTGATATTGGACATCAGATTTGTGTTCCAATGATCACTATGTACTGATCAGCTTTCCACTCTAATCAATTGCAGCAAAATTTCTATTGCATGTTTTGATTCTGATTTTTTATCATTTAAACTTTGTTAAATATTTTTGTTGAGATTTTGAATTGACAAGAATTTTTAACAAAATTTTTAATATTTCTTTAATATTTTCTGACAAACAAACACTAATAAAACTATTGTAGAAAAATAAAACTGGATGCAACATAGCACAATCATATTCTACTTGTTAAAGTTTTCTTATTATTCGACATCCGAGTCCGTGACCGTAAATAAATAGACAACTCACACCAGCTATAACTATAACGATGTTTACTACATAACAGACATAACTACACTAAGTAACTACACTACTGGAGAAGTTGACAAAAGAGGATGAGTGCCCTCTTTCGGTAAATAGTATATGACAAAAGAAGAAAACATACAAATCAATGTCAATCTTAACCCCCCTCAATCTAAAGCGTTTCAAAGTTCCTAAGCTTTAGATTGTTTGGTTTTGCATTTTTATTCCTAGTTTATCTCTGAATTTAATGAAGCTATTATAGTTTGTGGCTTTAGTGAAAATATCAGCAACATTTTCATGTGTGGATACGTAGCCCAACCTGGCAATATTTTTTGCAATGATGTCTTTGATAAAATGAGCCTTGATACTATGTGCTTGGATCATTGACTGTTCTCAAAACTTTTGATAAGGTGTATTGCACTTTGGTTATCTATGTTTAATTTCATTGGTATAGTTTCATCATGGCTTAATTCAGTTGCTATTCCTTTAATGCTTATTCCTTCGGTCATCGCAACTGATGCTGCAAGACATTCTGCCTCGGCAGTTGATAATTCTACTGTTGTCTGTTTTTTAGACATCCATGCTATGAGATTTTTGCCATAATATGCAGCTACTCCTGATGTACTTTTTTTGTCAACTTTGTCGGTTCCTTCGGAGCTACTGTAGTCCGCCATATTGTTTTGCTAGCTAATCTGTAGAATAAATTTTAACCTGCCTTAATTCGGCCAGTTAAGTTAGGGATAATCTGTAGAATAAATTTTAACCCGCCCAAAATCGGCCGGTTAAATTAGTCGATAGTTTATCCTAGAGATTTGACATCGTGCAACGCAGCAAGCTAAATCTGCAGATTAATGCCTGTTTTAATCTGCAGAATAAGACTCGTGCAACCGGCCCTTAATGAATTAAAAAGTGAGCATTAGATTACATATTCTCATTTATCACAGATTGTAATGCAAAATCTTTTTTTTTTTAAATGTTTACATTTCTATATTTTTTTTAATCTAAAACTGAATTTGGATAAGTTGCAGTGTTCTGTATTCTCTTTCCATTTTGTAAACTTAATTTCATTGATTTTGAATAATTTTTTTATAAATACTGGTATTTATAAAAATAAAATGTTAACTTTTATTGAAAGATTTCAGGATATTTTCAAAATAAATAAATATTAATTAATAATTAAAGTATAGAATAATTTTCATTTCAGTATTTACAGCCTTCTCCAGATACAACAATGCTAGGAGAAATGATTCTTGGATCAGTAGCATTGTCTTATCAAGGCTCAATGAAAGTCCATACTATGAGGTATATTTTATTGAAAAATTTCAATCTGTTATAAATAGATAATAAGCAGAAAGAACAAAATCAATATAATTAGTTTTTAATACTAATTCTGTTAAAATTATACCATTTTATATTCTTAAAATTATCCTTTCTCTACTGAAATTTAACTTCTATAAAGATATGTATTAAAAATAGTGAAATTTATAATAATTCAAAACCAGAAAAATAAACTTTTTTGATGCAGATTTCTAGAATTTCAATTTGATCTAACACATTAATATTCATAACTTTAAATTTTATATTTAATTAAATTGCAATATTTTCATTATTTTTTAAGATTATCTACTTGAAATTTTTAGGATATCTTCTTTATATCATGAATTCTTCAATTATGTAAAAAACAAAATCCAATTTTTGGCAAACTTGGCTCTACAAATGAATTTAATTCTCTGTTCTGTATTTTCCTTTTATAAAATCATTCATTTATTATTATAATGGAAAAGGATTTTTATAAGAAAACATATTTATTTTTATTAATTTCTGCTTGCTTTTTCATTTTGTTTAAAATAAATTTTCCTTTTGTTCATTTGTTTGTATTTTATTGAATATTTTAATGTCAATTATTTCCTTAACCAATAATCCTTTATTTTTTTCACTCCCGTTTTGTCGTCTACACTAATATTTAATAAATAGAATGAATAGAATGTTTAACATAAATATTGCTTAACTGTACTCAGCAAGCTATGGGGGTGAACACCATATCCACTTCTGTTATTTTCATATCAAATATTTATTTAAGTCACACAATAAAAATGCAATTACATCTGATTGTTATAATATTATTGAAATTATTTTTATTTGTAAACCACTTACTATTGTTCTTTTCTTCTGTTATATTTTCAGTTATAAGTTTGACATTGAAATTACAAAATTTGAGGAACTAGTGAAGTATGGATGGCGACTATTGCCAACAGTAATAAAAGATCAAATACTTTCTAAAAATATCTTTGTGATTTTTTTTATAATTTTTTATTTTTTTATAGATGATATAAAAATTATAATAAAATATAAATTTTCATATAAAAAGAAACATTTGCAAAATATTAAATAATTTCACACCATCCAGTATAAATCTAACAAAAATGTAATAAAATGAACAAATTTTAACAACTTTTTGCTTTAATGACTGGCTAGTATAAAGCAATAAAAGTGTTATGCCCATTTAAATGGCCACAGAGTATTTACATTTTGTTTATTGTGATTTTTCTCCTAAATTTGGTGAAATTGAAACAAAAAATGAACTATTAAGATATATTTTAGTTTATTTTAACAGAATTAACCAATATTTTCCTGTTATCTACAATATTTTTTAGTTTTCAGAATTTTATAGCTCATCCTATGAAAAATTCAATGATTTACTTAAATTTTCAAGAATATCATTCATCTCATCCCAAAATTGTAATAACTTTAACATATTAAATTATAAAATTGACAGAATAAGATTAAAAAATGTCCAAATTCTATCAAACCATTCAATTATAAACAATGTTTGTTTACACACAATTTAAAAAAATATTTCAGTTGAAATATATTTTAAAAAATATATTTCAACTGAAAAAATTTAGAAACCACTGTCAAAGAGCTTATTTTCAACAAATACAAACAAAAAAACTGATTTACAAAAGCCGGATTAATAAAATCAAGATTCAATTTTTTTTTATTGTTTTTATTCCACTTCCTTGAAGTCTGTACACATCAATAGCAGCAAACAGATTAATATTTAAGAAAATATATTTAAAAATTGAAAATTTTTTTAATAAAATATATTAGAAAAAAGAACTAAAGTTAAAAATTATTATTTTTCCATTGATATGATTTTATAAATGTTTAGGTTTCCATCTCAGCTGATGTTAAGTATGGTATTTCCTGCTCCAATAAGAGAATCAAACAGGTAATACTTTCATTGATAATTTTAAAATATAAAAACATTACATATATAATGTTTAATATGTGTGTTTATATATTATACATAATTATTATTATTATTAATATGTATATATGCATTCCTTACTTTCATATATCTGACCCTCATAAATCCAAGTTTACATAATAAATTTTTCAATTTTTTTTTTTTTTGAGTTATAGAGCATAAACATTTATTGTATTTACAAGTTCAAACATGTTAATTTACAGTATTTATCATTCATGTTACATGATTTTTTATGATTTGTGTGTTGTTTGTTGGTTTTAAATATCATATTACTGATATTGTTCCTTTCAGTGTTGTCACCCTTTTACTCAGAGAACAATATGATGAAAATAATTTGATATATGTGCAATCACAGCAGTACAATAGTCCTAAGAATTTTGTTTCAGAATTTTTATTAAAAAATTATTTTTCTGACTTATGCAAAATTCACGTTATATAAAAATCTTTAGTCCCAATTATTTAAGTTGGGGAATACCTTTATATACATATGTTTCCATAAATTAAGAACCAAACAGACAAATGGGAATAATTTTTTAAATGTTTTTAAAAAAAGTTGTTGCATATGCAACAAAATAATATATATTATATAGAATGCAGTGCTGTAAGAATAAAAGTATGCAAATTATAATCTATGAGCCTTGGTATATGAAAATCAATTGCATTATAAAAGTTGCCTTGTAATAGTTGCTCACTAATTTGAGTTTGAGATATGATAAAGGAAAATCCAGATTGCAAAATTTTATAATATGGTTAGTATGCAAAATTGAAAATTTTGATAACTATCACTCAACAGTTATGATTCTGCAATAATTCCAGAGTTTGCTTGGCCAGACTTCTACTGGAAAACTAATTTCTGAAATGATAGCTATTTTAACTCTATAATTAATTAAATCTCTTTTTTAACAACATGAAGTTTCAGTTCCATAGGACTGAAACTTCATGATTGTTAAAGAAAATCATGAACACATGTTAGAATCAAGATGATAAGAATACCTTAGTAAACTTAACTATAAATAGAATGAATGCAAAAACAAGTAAATTAAAGAAAAAAAATAGTTTATTAAATCTTCAAAAATCACTTACAAAAGTGTTAAAAAACTTTATTGAAACAATAATAAAGTACAAACAAATTAGTAAAATAACTTGTTTAATTATCATCCAAACATACAAAAACAACAATTATTAAATAATAATCCAAATAGCAAAGAAACTTAATTAAACTACTATGAATCCATGCAATGCTGCAAGAAAATCTTAACTGGTCAATTAACAATTTGCAGTATTGCTAAACCTTGTCACTTTCAATTCAACTATCTCAAATTTAATCAAGATTGGAACTCTCTTTATAAGTGATTTACATGGTAGGTTCACATTCAAGTTTGCATTGCATAAATCTGTCAAACAATTTCTATTTTTCTACTCTAGAATATTACCAAACAATCATGTCATTTATCTTTACAATTATAGTATTTAACATTCTAATGTTTTACAGTTCTGTCAAAAAAAAAGAATTTCAGAACATCACTTCCAGTTATGTTCTGAAATTGAATGATGTCTTGACATGCATTGTCAAAGATGAAACCATTGCATTTCTTACTGCCATTTTTGAAAAATTGAGTCAGGAGTGTAAATATCTTTATCCTTAAATAAATAAATAAATAAATATAATAGTAAATAAGTAGATACAAAGAAAATATTTGGGTTTGATTCTTCACAAGTAAACATCATTTAAGCTATGAATTGGGTTAGAAAGCTGTTGGGAAACTAGAGCAAGCCAATGTCAGTAGAAGTATCCAGGTAGCCAAATATTACTCATACTAAAGAGCTAATTTCAAAATTCTCAAACAGCATATCAGAGGTATAATGATGGAAGACAAGGGTTACTAGCACAGTGGATGATCGATATCTTCAACTATTGGTTTGAAAAACAGAAGTGCTATTTGGGATCTGCTCTTGCTGCAGCTGCAGGAATGCTGATATTTGCTCTCATTGTGTGCAGAAGGCATCATGAAGATGTCTGTATGCAGATGATGGTGATAAGGGGAATGTTTGAAAGAGAGAAAGACATCATGTTCACTGAATTGAAGTCCAATGAAGGTTTGTACTTTTTACAGATGAGTCTAGATTTATTCTGAAATATGACTCTAGGTGTATCTGATCTGGAGAGAATCAGGGACATAATACTATTCCTCTAATAGTTGAGAGAAAGACATTTATGGTGGAGGTAGCTTGATTGTTTAGAATGGCATTTTATTAGGCAGCAGCATAGACTGGTACATGCATCCTAGAGGAAATTTGAATGCAGAAGGTATAAGGATGAAGTGTTAAACCCTATTGCTTGCTTGTATGCAGATGCAATTCGAGATTCATTAATCCTACAGGACAATAATGCTCAGTCATACCAAGTCATATTAGTATAGCAATACCTTCAAGATCAAACCATCATTTGTATAGATTGGCTACCTAGATCTCATTTGCTTAACCTTATTAAGCATATCTGGGATGCTCTAGGAAGACATACAACTGGCTTCAACCTTCTGTCCCAACATTTGGGTAGCTCAGAAGTGCATTCAAGAACAATGGTCATTATTATCAACTGAACTGATAAGCAATATTATAAACAGCATGAAACATCACTGCAGATCCTGCATTGTTGTGAGAAGTGAAAATGAAATAGCCAAAATGCCTCAATATGAAATATTGAGACATTATAACTATTTTATTTTCATGCACGCTTTCTGGTCTTGTTCTGCATATTTTAAATTTTATAGGAAATGAATGTTTCATATTCATTATTTTTATCTTTTGTATTTATGTAAATATCTGTTTCAAGCTTTCCATTCAGAAATGCAGTTGGAATATCAAGTTCATTTATGGTCAATCTTTGATTGAGTGCTTTTATTAACATTATTCGAACTGTAGACATTCTGGCCACAGGTGCATAGACTTCAAAAGCTTTTTCTTCTTCCTGGAATCCTTTTGCTACTAATCTTGCTTTCTTGGTTCCATCTATCTTGGTGCGGAATACCCATTTAGTATCTATGGGTTTTTGTCCTGGAGGTATTGTCGCTGGAGTCCATATATTGAATCTTTCATGGGCCTCTAATTCTTTGTTTATAGCTTCTTGCCATTTTATATCTTGTTTGCATGCTTCCTGATATGATTGTGGATCATTGCTGGCGCATAGGCAATATGCAGTGTATAACTCATAGTCATTTAGTCTGGCAGGTAGTTTTGCTTGTCTTTTTGCTATTTTTGATTCATCTTGTGTTTGTGTTTGTGTTTCTTTTTCTCCATTATCCATTACATTATCATCTGAGACTTCTTCTATTGACTCCATATCTGAATATTGATTCTGTATTCGACATGGTTCCCATTTATTGCTGTTCTTATGGTTTATGTCGTTTTCATCGAATCGTATATCTCTTAATGTGAATATCTCTGATGTTACTGGATCCCACAGTCTGTATCTGGATGGGGAGTATCCTATCATACGTGCTTCTCTTTCTCTTGAATCAAACTTTCCTTTTTTTATAAATAAAAACTAACTTGCTTTTTCTCAAACATCAAAACTTAAAACTGTTCAAAAATCAGCTCTATATGCAAGTTATTTCGACAGATTTATTTACTGCATAACGTTTTCGGACTATTTTTAGTCCCTCTTCAGTGCTATAGTCTATCTGCTACATTCTTTTTACAGAACAGAATATTACTTTAAATTTGATTCTTATACGTTATCTTTCTATCGTTCTTTAGAACTCTCTCAAAAATTTTTTAAACCTTAAAATTTTTTTAAACATACATTCTTAAATTTTAAAAACATAGAAGTCAAAATAAAAAGAATAATAACTTACATAGAACAATCCACTATACATATTAAGACATCTTACTAACTTAACACATTAAGATATTATAATTGTACATCGCATACACCACAATTCAATAAAGTCACTTACAAATTAACATATATACAACCTGTTGTATTATTATCTTATTGTCCTCTATAGACAACACAAAATCTACAGATACAGTACACACAGCTCCTGTCCATCCTAAGCCAAGTTCTTTTTAAAGTTTCGTTTTCACCAGGTACATTCCATGCACCACTTCCACGACATCGATAACATTATTGGGCAATTGGTATTAATAAGAGTCTGTTCTTTCCTCCTTTTCTCAATTTCTATGCTCTCCATTATAGGTAGCTTCTTCTGGCCTCGTACTGCCCTCACTACCTTAGCGTCTTTTCTTTCAAATATATTCTTTAATGAGCATATCATTTCCTTTGCTGTTTTTGCATCCTTAACGTATTCTATATGCCTATCAGTTATAATTGAATTAAGATTGACTTTGCCTTTGCATCGCATATCTTGTAGATTTTTCTTTCTTCCTCCGATAATTCTTCATAATTTTGGTTAAGAACTTTTCTGACTCCTCTTTCTTCTAAAATAATTTGTACTCAGAATTTCCAGTTTGAAAAATTGTCGTCTGTTAGTTGTGGCAGGTGAGTCATGTTGGAGGCCGCCATCTTGTTAGTTTTCTTTTGTTCTTTGTTCTTGATGTTAACTGAGTGTAGCTGTTTTGTTTCTTGTCAAATATTTTTCTTAACTATTTTCCTCTTCTGGGCCCATAACCTGTTAAAGTTTTCTTATTATTCGACATCCGAGTCCGTGACCGTAAATAAATGGACAACTCACAATGGAACAACTCAGCTGTAACTATAACGATGTTTACTACATAACAGACATAACTACACTAAGTAACTACACTACTGGAGAAGTTGACAAAACAGGATGAGTGCCGTCTCTCGGTAAATAGTACATGACAAAAGAAGAAAACATACAAATCAATGTCAATCTTAGCACTACTCCATCCAGCTTTCTTTTTGTTTCTCATTTTCATGCATAAGGCTTAACTATGATATCTTTATAGGATAATGCCAAAATTACAAATGTCTGTAAATATTGTTTTGCTTATTTTATAGAAAAACTTAATATGTCATAACTGTAATTAGAGGGATAGAATTATAAACATTCAGAATTATACTGATACCTTGTCAGATGCTTGGAAACTGTTGTCTGACATGGGATATTATAAGAGTATTCCTTTTATACTAATTCTGGTACATGTTCATTGTCACAGAACTGATGAGATCATTTGTTTACTCCCATCCCTGTAGTTATAAGTTTGTCTTTCTTGTATATTATTAGTTTGTAACCAGTGGATAATGGTCACTGTCTTTTATCAGTTGGTTAGTAAAGGATTTTTGATAAATAAATTTTTGTTAAGATCCTAATAAGCTTAAAAAAGTTGTTGACTTCTTTTTTTTTATTTTTGAACCAATTTTATTTTTATTTTTTGTGTTCACCACTAAAATTTTATACTACTATATTACTCAACTTTATAGTTGGATTAATATAATAATTATAAATGCAAAACACTCCTCAAGTTTGGTTTTAAGAAAATTATAAGAAAAACTTTTAACAAATTTATCAAATTTGTATTGATAAGAAGAAATAAAATGTATTTTGTATGGCTATGGTCTTGGTATTGGTATTTGCATGGTCTTGGTATTTACCAGTACATAACAAACTCAGCACTAATATGCAGTAGAGAAAAAACATTTATTTCACAAAAACATCGCAAACGTTTTCGGCTTTACGCCATTTTCAAGCGACAATTTCAAATCACCACAGAACAGAACACAATAACGAAGCGTATAAGTGTCACCATGGTTACAATAGAACAGTTTCCTTACGTAGCTTATAACATCCGAACAATTTAAACCTTTACATTAGCTTAAGTTCATAGTTTAAAATTTAAAATTTTAAAGCTTTTTTTTAAAAAGTTCTAATCTGTTATCTTACATTATATTAATTAACTAACAACCTCCACTTCACAGATCACTACCAACCTATTACATCCTGTTATCGGTATATTACAATAAACCAACAAATAAACTTAAATATAATAAAATATAAATAACATAAATTACAACAAATCATATTAACCAACTCCACATTTCTAGATACGCAATGTAATGTAAGATAACAGATTAGAACTTTTTAAAAAAAAAGCTTTAAAATATTAAATTTTAAACTATGAACTTAAGCTAATGTAAAGGTTTAAATTGTTCGGATGTTATAAGCTACGTAAGGAAACTGCTCTATTGTAACCATGGTAACACTTATACGCTTCGTTATTGTGTTCTGTTCTGTGGTGATTTGAAATTGTCGCTTGAAAATGGCGTAAAGCCGAAAACGTTTGCGATGTTTTTGTGAAATAAATGTTTTTTCTCTACTGCATATTAGTGCTGAGTTTGTTATGTACTGATCATAAGAGTTTTAAGCAGTTATTAGAAGAATTTTGGCTTGGTATTTACATTCCAGACTACTGCTGTAAAGCAAATCATAGTCTTTTTCATTTGCTTGTGAATATAAAAGCCTAAAAACATATGTATACTAGCACTAGGCCTAAAAACTTGGCTGAATGTCCACATTGTAAAGCATTCGCTTGAAGACTCCAGATTCAATTCTAGGTCTCAACCTCCAGATTTTCAGGATTGAAAAGTACTGTATTGAAAGTGCAAAGCAAGGAATGCCTGTACATATTCTGGTTTTATTTATGTGTTGTCCAATAAATTAATACTTTCATATACTATATAGAGATAGATCTTGGCTTAAAACAGGGTTTGGTTTTAAACCTCACTGTCATAAGTCAGAATGTTCAGAAGTTGAAAATGTCCAAAATTTATGGATTTCTTACTTCTAATGTTTATTAAGATACAATGCATTATCTTAATAAACATAAAGATCATAAAACTACAAGAATCTAATATAAAAAAGGACACTTTCCATATATCCTGTCATTGGATCAGGGACTTGAACCCATTGAATTTCATTGGTCAGCTACAGAATTAATGGATTTCATTGTCATTGTAAGCATGAGTGGTAGTAAGTCAAGGCAGTCGTAAGTCAAAAATTATTCATGTATATAAATATGAACATTCACATGAATTCACATATTTTTAATTATAAAATAAGAAAAATAATACATTGTTATTAGGAATAAATATAGAAAAGCCTATTGCCATCAAAGAGAGGGAATGAGAAACATCTGAGCAGACAATGTTAAATCTTATCAAAAATACAAACTCCTCCTCTTTAAAAATAATTTTTTGGTTTATGCCCAACTAATTAATTTTCAAACTTAAATTTTTAAGAGTGGATGATTAAGTTAAAACTTCTGCAAATGTATTCATGAGTCATTAATAATTTTTTATATTAGTTTACATTTATATTTTACATAAATAATTTTAAAATTATTTTTAGGGAATCGTGGTGAATTGGGTCCTGTAGGATATCGTGGCTTACCTGGACCTCCAGGTTCTCCAGGTCTTCCAGGTAATATAGGATCTCAAGGAATTAGTTTTAAAGGAGAACCAGGAGAGGATGGTAAGTTAAAAATCAATTTAATTGTCAGTGTTATTAAATGAAATTGATAAATTAAACTGAAGAATAGGATTAATAATTAATAACATGAGAATATTAATTGAATAGAATTGATACTGAGTATTTTAGGAATTATAAATGGACAAACCACTTCCACTTTAATACAATGCCTTGCCGTGGCAATTTTTATATTTTTGGTAATTCAACAATCCAGAAGTTGCCATATTTAGTGGCCAAATGAAGTGGTATCAAGGATCATCTAAGACCCACAAAGAAACAATCCTCACCAAGACTAATAATGTTGTCTAATCTTCAGCATGACAAATTTATTTTTCAGATTTTATAAGCACAAAGTAAAAATACTTGGTTTATGTACTGGCGGGTCTTATAATAGACCGAAAATGTTTTACTGTTTGTTAATAAAAGCGTTTTTCCTGCAAAAAAGCTTGTTTTAACTTGGAAATGATTAGAAAGCACGTTGAACTTTGTTTATATCTTACAAAAATACTTGGATTGTTAAAAATGGAATTATAAATGGAATAAAGAACAATTGCAAACAGAAATAAAATATAAATGAAGATTGGGATGTAGAAGAATGTTGTTAGACAAATAAAAGGAAATAAATAAAATTGTTAATGAAATGTATATAGATCTAATGGAAAATCTATGGAGGTGTGAAAGAGTGTCACACTCCCTCATTTAGAAATAGTCTGCAAATTTTAACTATTCAGCAAAATTTAATAAATCAACTGAGAATAAATTGTATAACATATACAAATTGAATACTGATTTTCCAGACACTGATAATCTGACATTTCCTTTAATCTGGACAAAATTTTCAGAGCACAAAATCCTGCTACTGCCCAATTATTGTGCAATACTATTTGAGCAATCTCATTGGATTACACTGACCATGTGAAATTCATCATACTGGATTTCAATTGTTGCATCATACAGTTGCTGAAGAGTTTCATTGGACTATAATAATAGTCACATGACTATTGCATTTTATGGTAAGTAATGACAAATGGCACATTGAACTACAGAAATTCAGATTTATTGAAAGATTTGTCATGTTGTTTTAATTTTTAGGACATAATCTCTAATTTGTTATCTTTTAAATATTTATTATATCTTATCTTAGATGCTATAATTTTAAATAAATGTTAACCTTTGTTGACTTACAAAGGGAGGTCACAACCTTTGTCCCACCGATTTTGATTGGCTTTAGCATACAGGTTGGAGGCCATCAAAAAGTAACTTGTGTAAAAGGATTTAGGTCACTAAGCCTTCGTTTAAAAAAAAAATCAAAGTCAAATGTTATGACGCCAGATTGGTTTTAGATGTAGAGGAATGGATAGATTGCTAAAAAACAAGTAAATTTTATTAATATATATATGAGGTTCATAAACTAATAGTTTTTGAGAAATCAAGGAATCAGTGATTTAAGTGTGCTGCTTATATACCTAAAAAATTGCAGCCATTTCAACCAAAGCGACGGTGTTTTGGTTAAGGTTCTTGTCTGAGGAACTGAATGTTTTAAGTTCGAATCTCCCTTACATTCCTTATTTTTTTTTCAAGTGAATAAATTAAAATATTACTAACAATAAAACTTCAGTTAAAATCAAATTTTTTTGTCATACTTATGTTGACAAAATCATTCTTCAATTATTGTTCGATCTCTTTCTTGCTTTATCTTACTCACTCTCACTCTCTAATTGTCGAAATTCACTGTGCATCAGATGATAACTGTCAAAAAAACCTTGAAAGCAAATGAACTTACAATTAAGTATTGTCATTTTCTTCATTTGTCATCTAGCTATTGTGGAATATGTTTTGTTTGCATTGAAAAGTTCTAAGAAAAGAAAGTTATAAAAGTACATGCATGCAGATTGGGAAAGAAACTTTCAGAACAACCTAATATTATATTATATATTATATATCACCCAATACACAGTGAATTACGACAATTGGAGAGTGAGATAAAGTGAGAAAGAGATCGAACAATAATTGATTAATTTTGTCAAATGTAAGTATAACAAAAAAAATTTGATTTTACCTGAAGTTTTATTGTTAGCAATATTTCAGTTTACTTACTTGAAAAAAAGGTACATAAGGGAGATTCAAATTCAAAATGTTCAGTTCCACAGACAAGTGCCTTAACCACTACGGTGCTGCTTTGGTTGAAATGGCTGCAATTTTTTAGGTATATAAGTGGTGAGCTTAAATCACTAATTCCTCGATTTCTCGAAAACTAATTCCATTAGTTTGGGAACCTCATAATGGCTGCAATTTTTTAGGTATATAAGTGGTGAGCTTAAATCACTAATTCCTCGATTTCTTGAAAACTATTAGTTTGGGAACCTCATATATATATATTAATAAAATTTGCTTGTTTTTTAGCAATCTATCTATTCCCCTATGTCTAAAACCAATCCGGCGTCATAACATTTGACCTTGTTTTTTTTTTTTTAAACGAAGGTGTAGTGACCTAAACCCTTTTACACAAGTTACTTTTCAATGGCCCCCAACCTGTATGTTAAAGCCGATCGAAATCAGTGGGATGGAGGTTGTGGCCTCCTCTTGGTAGTGGTTAAACTGATGCCATGTGGTTGTGTTCTGCAGAAAATAGTGTTGTAGTGTATTTTATCTACATCTCTGTTGTAACTGAATTGAAATTTTCTTGTATAATTGTAGAAAAATAGTGTTAAAAGTTGGTTTTTAATAATGTTTTAAAATTGAGTCCACATAATGATGACAGCAAATGTTAATTTGCAAAGTTGCTAATTCTAATTCTAATCTAAAAGTTTAAACAACTCTGCAAATCCAGAGTTTGTCTGAGCTCAGGTCTTTTACTACTTTCTAACTTACATATAATCAAATCCAAAACAAATTTATCAAAACTTAACATCTAACCGGCAAAAACAAACAACCAGAAACTTACAACTAGAAGTATCAAATAAGTGTTAGAACTAAACTGACAAAAATGATATTAGAAACTTATGCTAATAAATTGAATAAATTCTCAAAACAAGTTAAATAACAAGAATATAAATTTATTAGACTCAAAACACTTACAAAAGTGTAAACAATACTTTATTAAACAATACTAAAACAGATTCAAATAATCAACAAACTTATTTAATCAAAATTCAAATATTCAAAATTCAAGTTATTCACAAAAATTATCACCTTAATTCTTACTTAATTCTAATACCTCCACCACCAATACAAACTTCAAGCAATTGTAGATCTTTACAAGAAACTCAATTGCCATTTAGCCAGTTCTATGCCAATACAACACCTCTCTGTGTCGTCAGACACGTACAGTTTTATACTAAGTGATTAATATCCCGAGCTTGGCTCATTTGCATAAATTTGCATAACAGTATCAAATTTATTAGCTTACAGAGTAATCAATTCATGTCATCCTCTTTACAATTTAATTATATACCAAACAAAACATCGATAAGAAATCATTTTTATATTCTCATATCAGCTTAGTGGTAGAACTTATTCAGATTAGATGACATCACTAGCCGGGAAAGCTCATTCGGAAGATGGCTGTCCATTCCCTAACACATGATGGCTGAATACTGAGACGGAGAACGTGAAAAAGTAAGTCAACTTTTAAACTAAAATATATATCAGATAATAATGAAATAACGATAAATAATAAAAGAGCATAATAAAATAATAACCAGGATAGATCAGAGTTAACCTCTTCACAAATTCTTGTATTGGCACTTAAACAAACATTTTTATTAATTACCTATACATACCCTGTTTTCTTATATTTTATTTTCTGTTAGTTTAAAATAGAATCATGTGCCAAGAAAATACTCCACCAAAATTGGCAAAGGCAACAACTATGGCAAACCCACCAAAGTTAAGAAACTATTAATACACTAAGACATGAAAATGCTAATCAAATGTCACAAGTGCTTCAGAATAAGATACAACTACAAAATTAATTGTGATATGATGCTGCACTGAATTGACAGTGTGCTACTTGAGAGATGAAGGCAGACCATGTTGGAATTCATTTAAATGAAGCAATTTTTTCACACAGTCAGCTTTATATGGCATTTCCAAGATCACAAAATCCTGATGTTGAAGTTTCATTGACTGAGAATAGCAAACAAGGATGATTATTAGTAGATGGAAGATGGTTTACAAAAAATGTACTTTTTAAAGAAGTTTTAATATAGCCATTAATGGCTACTGGTTTACTATTATTAAAATGTTAGAGGATTACATTGCTGAATCAGGATGCATTGGAAATACTGCATGACCAATGTATATAAGCAAATATTGCAAAACATTTAGATAAAAAAGATTGGCAAACTTATCAAGAATAAATGGTTTCCATTTTCTTAAACTTAGACTATGAGTAATCCAGCCAGCTCAAGATTATTTGGATATATTAAAATTTATAAAGATCCAATTGTAGAGAAAACTAGGTCACTTGTTATAAACTTAAAAAGTAAATTATCTGTATAATGTCAAGAGAAACTTAAAGTCTATGATTTTCAAGCAACATCAGCTTTAGATTTTCTCATAAAACTCAAAAACAATGCCTACTCTTACCAAGATAAGATTACCATTTTCAATTATGAAAAACTATATCCATCATTAGAACTGCTACTGACTACTCTTGCATTTTATCAATTTTTATTAGAAAATGTACCTGTAGTAACTATACCTGCTATGCTTACAAGTTAGAGATACTGCAGAATTAATCTGCTATGAATCATATTTCACCTTTAACCTCTTGAGTGCTCTTGAGTTTTGAAATTAAGCCTAAATTAATATGCAAAAAAATAAAAGAATTAAGCTTGTGAAAACTTGCTTAATTTTGGTCAAAATCTTTTGAAATTTTCAGTATTTATTACATTTTTTGTTCTCTTTCTAACAATGTAAGCATTTTATTTTTAATTTTAATTTTTTGTAACTTTTTGGTATGTTTACGAGATCAGCAAAAACATGATATTTTTATTTGCAATTTTAGCCATCCAACAAAATAATTGATATTTATAGATAGCGACAAGTTGTCTGAACAAAATGAGCCATGAATGAAGAAATTTGGCCAAAATTTTCAGAAATTATTGATGAAAAAATCACGAGTTATATTTGTTGATTGAAATTACATCATATAATTATTAAAAAAATTACATTAAATCATTGAAATATTTTAATTTTATTAATATTTCATATTTATTAACTTGTTCTTACTTAAAAATACTTATAAGAAACCACTTGCTTTACCTATATAAGATAATTCAGAAATCACAGACAATTACAGTTATTGCCATAAAACATTTTATGGCAATAACTGTATAAATAACTCGTATCATAATAAAAGACACACTGAGGAGGGACCGTGACAGGGTCCGAAAACATTTTATGGCAATAAACTGTACTCCTTGCTGATAGCGCTTTCTGAATTATCTTGTTCTTACTTGATTTATACAATTTTTCATAGTAGTTTTTATAAATGTTTTTATTTATATGAAAAAATCCTAACATATATGAAAATAGCCTCATCTGATACATTAACAGCTATAATATATTTTATGTTCCTCTGATTGGATTGCCATTGGTTATTGTAACTCCAGACCCAATGCCACTTATCTATGTCCAAAATAGGCTTGGTTGCAATTTATTGAGCTGTAAAGTAATAAAAGTGCCATGCCCTTTTGAATGGTCTGAAGGTGTTTGTTTCATTTTTCATGATTTTCTCCTAAATTTCAGTAAAATTAAAACAAAAATTGAAATGATTAAGATATATTTTAGTTTATTTTAACAGCCATTATTTTCTTATTATCTACAATATTTTTTTATTTTAAAAATTTTATAGTTGAAGAAAAATTCAATTTTTTCTAAAAATTTTCAAAATATCATTTATTGAATCACATAATTGAATGGATTTAGTAGGTTAAACTATAAAATTGGCAGGATGAAATAAAAACTCCAAATTCTATTGAGCCGTTCAAATATAAACAATGTTTACTTATATGTAATTTAAAAAAATATTTCAGCAACCAAAAACATTTAGGACTCACCATTAAATTGATTGTATATTTGCTGATTACACACAAAAAACTGATTTGCAAAAGCTGGATTAATAAAATCAGGATTGAAATTTTTTATATCATTTTTTTATTGTTTTTTATCATTTTTTGTTTTGCTTTTTTGATGTGTATACACAGCACAGGCACTAAAGAAGTTAATTGTAAGTTTCATAAACAAATAATATACTGACATATAAATTTTGTACATACTGATTTTTATACATGTTATGTAACAAAGTTATTTGTTAGCTATAGCATGTGATTTAAATTTGAATGTTTAAATTTTAAATTGTTTGCAAAAATTGAAAAAATTTTTTATAATTCAGTGTTCCACAACTCAGAAAAGGAATAGAGCATCTGTTCCTTTTCTTAGTCATCTTTTATCTTTGTTAGATTCCTCTATTCCAGTGATTAAGAATCACCAGAATAGACAAACCTAAGAAAGATAAAAGAAGTATAGATGCAATTGAAAGTGGAGGATCTGCATGTGAATCAAGTGCATGCAGTGGACTTGAAGACAATATGTGCTACTTCGTTGAATTTATTTTCAATTCAACAAAAAAATGGTGCTCATTGGGGAAAAAAAACACGTTAAAGGTACGTTAGTTAATTTGAAAGAATCAACCAAATGCTAATGTTGTGTCAGCTTTCAACATAAATCTTCGGATTGACATTTTATTAACATCACTTGCCATACCTGTCACAAGACTGGTCATCTGGCTCATATATATTAATCCAAAGGAAAAGCTTTGCAGCAAATGGATAATAATCATGGAAGAAATAAAGTGAATCAGTTGTAGGAAGTTAATCAACATACAGTACAAATTCATACAATAAAAAGCACTTTTAGCAGAGAAAGAGAGAAAGAGTATACAGTACAAAGAGTAGAGGATACTCCCAGTCAATATCTTTTCAATCTTTATGTGGTGGGAGAAGCTCCTTCATCTACCAGAGTATTTTGCCAAATTGAGGGCCAAGAAATTTATATAGAGATCAATTCAGGGGCTTTTTTCCTCACTCATTCCCAAATCAACATATGTAAAGTATAAGCACATCTTTCCAGAATTACAAGAGACTGAGATTAAATTACAAACATATACTAAGCACCCAATAGAAATTCTGGGAATGCTACAAATAAATGTAAAAAAAAAACCTTAAATGTAACAGAAATCTACTCAAAATGATACCGTAATGACCCTTGTTTAGTTCGCAGGGCAAGATATGTACTAGTCACGAAATTCCGGTCTATTTCCATTTAGGAAATTTTATTTACTCATTTTTTCCATCGATTTTTTACATATAGGATTATCTCGAAACCTCTGAAAGATTGCGTTGGGTCTACGAACCTCGTTTGCCTCACCTTCTTTAAAGATTGCGCTGGGTCCACGAATCCCGTTTGCCCCACCTTCTCTATGGTTTTTATTAATATTTATTGTTATAGGCCATTTTACAGATGATCATGAAAATTAAATAAAAAAGATTATTTCGGGAATTCTCGAGAATTCTCGGGAAATACGATTTTCCGTTCTCGATTCCCGAAGGTTCCAAATGTCGGGAATTTGGAAACACTATCTGTGGAAATGTATTAAAAAGTTCAAATTGCATTTTTCATTTATATTGTTACCTATAAAATTTTATATAGAAATTTGCATATATGGTGATACTTCGGTATATGTCCTTAATTCTTTCCAGATCCTTGGACTTATACCAAACAGGCCATATACCAAACGAATTTTTCCCATAAGAAATAAGGGGAAAATGATTAATCCGTTCCTATGAAAAAAAAATCCTATTGTTATTAGCATATTATATATTGATAGGGTTGTATAAAATAATTTAAACACTGCTTAATACTAAAATACATAAAATTAAAGCAATTACAGTAGATAAAATAAATGAAAAATTAACCTCACTACCTTGGTGAGAAGAATCGCACGCCTACTAGGATGGTGCTGATAAGGGAGGAGGAGATGTTATTGTTTAGAAGGAGAGTCCGCTTCCAATAAAACTTCAGGAATCTGAAATTCTAATGTTTTTTTCTCTTTCTATTTTCTATCTTTTTTCTCTATTTGGACCTTGTTGAGGCTCACAAGGTTTGATTTTTACTAAAAATCTGTCCAAAGAACTTTGCTTCTGCCGTCACCACAGGATGTTTCGGACCACCTCAACAAAGCCCAAACAAGTCGTAATAGCATTGTCTGGTACTTCTCTATAAGTTTGATATAAGGAATGTGTTTTTTAAGAGAACATACAACAGACTCATACAAGTTCTAGCACTCGAGTCTGTCGTATTCTAAACAAAGGTCGTATACCAAGCAAACTTTTTCGCATCCAAACAGGACATATACCAAGTCGGACTTATTCCAAAGCGGACGTATACGGAGGCATCACTATATCGTACGATTCCTGCACACAGCGTGTTTTAAAACCTTGTTGTTTATCTGTTGTCATATCTAAAATATTGCGAAAATATGTTTTTGAATGCTCTGATAGTTAAAATTTTAGAGTATTATCTTAAATAAGAGTGGCAAGATTTGAATAAATTTCAAAATTTTGACAACTTTCAGAAGTTGAAGTAGACAGTTGTAAGAGAAGGATAATGCATGCGATTAAATAATGTTAATAATATTTGTAGTTCAGTTAAGCACAATATTCCACTGTATTTTATGTATTTATTATTTTAACTATAATATTTCCAAAAATTTGCATAAGTGTATAAGCAAATATTAGTAATATCAAAAAAGAAGAAAGTGATATTTAGATAATTTCTTTTTCTTAAAATCTGTAAATGTGAATTATTTGAATGAAATATGATTTCTAGTACGCAAGGAGAATAACTGCATCCACTATACTAAATGTCTTAACACAGACGTATGTAATGGAGCAAGATTGATCCTTATATTTAATGTAAGATCCGCCAGGATGCCAACTTTAAAGTTTCAATTTCTCTTGTGTTATTGGCTGAAAACTCAGGAGGATTAGAATGAAAATTGCCTTGTCGGAGCATAAAGATCAAAATGTTAAAAACAAATCACTGATGAAAAAGAGAGGACAAGAGAATTTTAATGCTTTGTATGGTTTTCTTAAAATACTTTAGATATTATATCTTAAAAATTTAAAATTTATGTAAATTATCTTGACCCTGAAGATTTTTAAAAGTTTATCTAAAGGAAGTTAGGATTAACAAACTGAAAATAATAATCTGTGCCAATATTTTTATAGGTGATTAGTAACGCTAATAATGTTTCTAATATCTGGATTTTTTAAGTAGACTAGGATATAAAATTTTATTTAATTATGCTATTCGAATATCTTTCACACACTTCCATGTGGAATTTTGGGACTTCGGCCAACTTACCTTACTGTAATTGCACGCTATTCAATAATCTAACCATCAAATTTGTATTATATTACATGTAGCCAGCAAAATTGTTCTGCGTGCCATTCCTGGCACGCGTGCCATAGGTTCGCCACCATGGACCTAAACAAACATTCTCATCAAATAAAATAATATCATAACGGGTTCATCAATTCTGCGATCCTTATATTTCTCATCAGGTGCATGTGAATATAGTTTTGCATTTTCTGACCAGGGTAAATCCGATTTTCGGAAAAGTATATCTCGTACAGTGTGTGTTCATAAAGTAATGTAAGTGATTTTATTGTGAAGCGACTGTACGTCGCAGCGCGTTTGGACTGCTTGGGCAAGATGGGGGACGCTTGGCTTCACAACGTTCCAAAGGTTAGTCTGCTCCGTATAGTGGTTGCGTCAGTATCGTTGATTTTTGTGAAACTCGCCTCAAAGACCGTGTGACGACGCGCGATGGAGCAAACGATCGAACAACGGTAAGCGATCATGTTCCGCGCCAAACTCAGCAAAAATTATACTGATACCAATCAATTGATCCAGCAAGCCTACGGGGACTCTGCTCTACGTCTTCGCAAGTTTCAAGGTGATTGAAGATGTTTAAGGAGGGCCGGGAGAGGTGACCGACAACCCCAGCTCTGGACGGCCATCAACCTGCCATACCCACGAAAATGTGATTCGTGTGCGTGATTTGTTGAACTCTGACCGTTGAATGAGTATTAGGATGATTGCACAGACACTGAATCTTCAAATAATCATTGCACACCATCATCACAATGCTCCCAGCCACACTACTCAGACGTTCCGTGAGTTCCTGGAGAAGCACAACTTGGCAAAGCTGCCCCGGCCCCCTTACAGTCCCGACTTAGCTCCGGCAGACTTCTTTTTGTTTCCGAGGTTTAAAACCGACCTCAAAGGACACCATTTTGACGGATTTAAGGCGATCCAAGCCGCCGTGACGACCGCTCTGAACAAGGTTCCCGTCGAGGCCTTTCAGGGCGCGTACCGTGCCTGGGAAAATTGCTGGAAAAAATGTGTAGATGCACAAGGGGAATACATATAAGATTTCTAAACATTTATAACTATATCTTGAATAAATATTTTTTACAATAACACTTGCATTACTTTATGACCACGCCTTGTATGACGTTTATGCATCTGTGTTATTATAGCTAATACAGATTTTATCTCAATTTTTCTATAATTAGTTTATAATAGACATAAACAATATAATAAAGTATAAATATTAGATATAAATAAGAACATAAACTCAGATTATAAATATAGCGATTCTCGGCTGGAACATTATAAAAGAATCTTAAAATAGCATCCACAATTATTTGTTTGGAAATTTTACCGAAGTTCCGCATGATATATTACATGTACTGCAATATTCCTCGATAAAAACTTTTTACAAATTTGATGAGTAAACAGAATCTCGAGTTCGTGAATCTTCTGAAGTTTATGAGCGGCTAAATGGCTAAACTGGAAGAGATATCACCGGATTACTGTTATATTACATGTACTGCAATATTCCTCGATAAAAACTTTTTACAAATTTGATGAGTAAACCGAATCTCGAGTTCGTGAATCTTCTGAAGTTTATGAGCGGCTGAATGGCTAAACTGGAAGAGATATCACCGGATTAATTTCCTAATAGATATAGAGCTTACTGTAGTGTAGTAATTTTTTGTGAATTTTTAAATTTGAACCATACTTCATTATATGTGAAAAACTTAATTATAAATGTAGTCGTGGATGCTTTTCAATTATTTAAACGTAAAATATGTCTTACCTAAAATTTTCAAAAATCTTCAGAGTTAAAATAATCACATATATTATTGCAATAATGCCGTTTTGCACCAGTATGATCTACTAATCAACCGAACTATTTTTTTTTTAAATGACATTTTTAAAAGGATTGTAGTATGTCGCTTTATCTTAATATTGATGCAAATATCCGTTTTTTGGATATTTGGTCCGCCAGAAAATTCAATAATGCACTTGCATTTGCACCTATTCAACTAACTAAATGCTATTTAATTTAGAAATAGAGGACCTTATTATTTAAATATAGTAAATATCTCACAATAATATAAAACTTCAACAAATATGTTGTTTATAATAATAACAAATGAAATCAATGAAAGAATAACTTTACTATGAAACAAGTCCTTACTGCGGTCAATTCAACCAAAATTTCAACACTATCAGTTTGCGGTATATGTAATATCTCGATAAAACTTTTTACATATTTGATGGGTAAACAGAATCTCGAGTTCGTGAATCTTTTGAAAATTATGAGCGGCTGAATGGCTAAATGGAAGAGATATCAGTTTGAATAACCGCGTGTGGTTTTCCACTCTGAAGGAGCCGTTTTCGAGTCTTGGGCCGGGCCGTCGATACCCGTCCTCCACAATCCGGCTAACCTCTCCGCAGGTGTGGGTAGGCTATGAAAGAGTTTGTTTCACCCCGTCACTTATTATTCTTTCAGAATGAAAAGTGGCATCATCTGTTGACAAACATTGGAAGAGATAATGGCATGTAAATAATTAAAAACGAGTAGTGGTTTGTTCCTGCTTGGGCTGTTCCCGTTCATTGGCAGACTTATGTATAGTGGAATGTTCATGGAAGTTCTCTGCTTTCTTCTCGTTGAAGACTTTTGCCTCTGTGTGGTGTCTCTGCTGTAGTAATTCAGTAGTGGTTGCCGCCTTCTGTGCTTGTGACTCTTATTGTTCTTCGTTGGACAAGTTCTCCCCGAGTAATTCGTCTTCTCCTGTTGTGTCCCGTACCTGTCCTTGCTGGATTTTTTTTTGTTAACAGATGACGCCACTTTCCGTTCAGGGAGAATACTAAGTGACGGGGCGAAACAAGCCTTTCCACAGGTTACCCACTCCTGCAGAGGGGTCAGCCGGATTGCGGAGAACGGGGATTGACGGCCGGGCCCGGACCCCATAATAAATATTTAAAAGGGGTGGGATCCGAGACTCGAACCCGGGTCCTCCAAAGTGGAAAGCCGAAGCATTTCCAAGTGGTCAATCTGGCCGACCCCTGCTGGATTTCTGTTCGGAGTCCTTCTGTGTGCGCTTTTCCTGTGGATTCTGCTGTTCCGGACAAGTTCTGTCGGCCGGATGGCCGCGTGGTAAAGCTTTGGCTTACCATCCTGGAGGATCCGGGTTCAAATCCGGGTCCCACACCTTCAGTTTTTCAGGAGGGGTCCGGGCCCGGTCCATTGAACCCCATCCTTCAACCATCCGGTTGACCCCTTCACGGGTGTTGGCCAGCCTGTGATGGGCTCTACAAGTGGCCGCCGCCAGATACAGTATATCCCAAGAGGATATGGCGGCGTAATCTAATTAACCTAACCTAACCGGACAAGTTCTCTGAGTCTGTTTGTTATACTTCTTGTCTGTGCACCAGTTTTTAGGCCTGCGCGCCAATTTTCATGTGGCCTAGTCTCTTTTGTGTTTTACTGTGGACTGCCTGACCCTCTTGGGCCTTGGTTGATCTTCTCTCTTTTCTATCTAGTGACCTACCCCACACCTTCTGGTAGACTTACTTTATTTCTTGTTCTTTCCTTTCTTCTTCTACTTCATTCTTCTTTTTTCAAAGGTAAAAACCACAGATTTCTATACCATAGATAGCCTACTTTGTATCGTTCTCCCGATCTTTGTGAGGCTGACCTTGAGCTGACCGGAAGCCGTTGAAAAAAAGGAAACCGCTAGGAACAAAGCAGGAGTCTATGTTCGCCGAGTCGTTAGTTGAATACATTTCTTGCTATTTGTGATTGCTTTTTTGTTTTTATTTGCGTTATTGATATATATTGTTTAGCATATGGATGTAAGAATGAGCAAATACGAGATGATAGAAGGCAGGAAATGCTTTTCATTTGGAAAGATTCTAGTTTCACTGCTTAAAATAAGAAATAGTTGTTGTTGTTATTGTTGTATTTACAACAACTGTATTCGATTTAATAGATAATTAAAGGCATGTAATAATTTAAGATTGAAACAAATTCTATGCTTAAACATTAGAAATATTCAATAAGCATTCATATATCCATCTATTTTATCGCATTGTGGCAGGCAAACTAAAATGTTGTCTTATATTATTTTATATTAATAGTGCTATTATTTGATATTAAAATAGTGTTATTTTTTGCTATTAATAGTACACAGTTTTTACTTAAGTCATTTGGAAAATTACGTTTACTCTTCTATAATACAAAATATTTTCATTTAAATTTGTAAATCCATACTGGGGGGACACAATACTCACAAAATGCAATCATTGGGAAATACTTTACTAAAATTAGTCATAAATGTGTTCTTAATTATGTTCTTGTTTATTGTTTAATTATAATCTTTGTCAATAAAATAAAATTTTATTCATTCTGTTTGTTTTTGTTATTTTTTCATAACCTTACATTTTTTAGCATAAATATATATAATAATGGTTTTTTGACAATTCACCCTCGATGGCCTTTAAATCTATTTTTTTTCCTTCTTCGAAACATTAAACGATTAGAAAAATGCGAAAATTGGAATATTTTGAGCATTTCATTCGAATTATCGAAAATGTATATTTATAAAAAATTATAACAAAAAGTGGTTCAATACCCCATTTTTCAGTATTACACCTTTTTTATTAACTATTAGGATCTGTTCATCATATTTTTTTAAATAAATGGGTTACGTCTGGCCACCAAAATAAAATCAATTTATTATAGCGTTGAATATACATTCGTGAAAGTACCCTACATATGTTAGTGCCATCTATTATTTAATAATTAAATTATAATTTATAAATTTTAATTTTGAAGAAAAAATTATGTTATTCATCTCTAAATTTTCTGTAATTCTGAATTTAATCACAAAGATTGTTTATCCTGATTTAAACCTTTTGTAAAATATATAATCCTTTTCTCACTTAAATCATGCACTCTTTATTTAGATTACAAAATTATGATAAAAAATCGTATGAATTATGCAAGTAAAGATGGTAATCTCTTTTGTAATGAAAGAAGATGGATTGGTATCTCAAAAGCTCTTAAATTCTATACATTATTGGTCATTATAAGTTGAATATTTGTTTGTGTTAAAATAATGACTGTTATATGTGGTTATATCTATTAATTAGAAAAAAATTTTGAGAATTGTTTTCAAGAAATCAATATAATGAAGAGCATATTAAAAATAAATAACTGAAAATTTATCAATATTTTTATTTAAGGTTAATTATTACTTTCAATATAAAACTACATTTATAAATCAATATAATCAAACCACATTTATAAATCAATTCAGAGATCAGTATCAATACTGATCTTTGAATATGAATTTTATATCTTTTAACAAAATATGGAATTTAGCAAAAATTCAATATTTTTAATATTTCAAATATGTGAGACAACTATAATAGATCTAACCTTAAATGTTGTTCCAATTTCCATTGATAGAACATCGCTATCAACTGGAAACAGCTCCAAACTAAATTCATCAACATTAATGAAAGTGCCATAAACTCCTCTTTCCTAAAAAAAAAAAATAATTAAATATAGGTTACATTTAAGTACATTTAGCATTTTACACATTTAAGTTAAATAAAAATATAAAAATTGTATAGGTAGTTTAAAATTTAATTAATACAAAATATTTATTATGAAAATCATATTTTCCTAAATTAATATAATTTTGATAATTATAAACTCCAAATTAAATTTTAAAAAATTGTATTAAGTCAAAATATTTATTTTTACATTTACATAAAGACTAATTATATAGAAGACAGACTCTTCAATGAAAAGAATCATGTAAATTGGATTATGACATTTCTTATTGGTAGAGAATATAATGTGGTGGTTAATGATGAAATTGTGATTAAAATTTTGCAATATATGGGAATTCCACAGGGCTTGCCTTTGAGTGCTTATTTATTTATATTATACACTAGATGAAAGCCACAAATTTTTGTGGTTGATGTATTATTTATATTTTGTGAGAAAATAATTTTCTTTTTGTTGTAGGGTAATTCTGTGGTAGAAGCATTCGTGAAGCATTGCATTTTTACATTGCACACTGTACACTCCAACCTAGATTTTTGACTCCAACGAAGAGCCTCAAGAACAATGATGTCAGATCTGAATTGCTGAAAGTAGCAAACTGAAGGACTATTGGATAGCAAGAAATTTAAAAAGGGATTATTTGACAAATTAAATCATGTACAAAAAGCTGATAGATTAAATAAATAATTGTAAAATTTCTACAAAATTCTAAAAATGAAAATAAATCAAACTTTGTTGCTATGGCAACAATGGCAATGTAATCTCTTCAGACATGATGACAGTTGCAATCTCTAACAAAAAGTTTTAGGAAATACGATTAATTAGTCGTTCTTATGTTATAAGTGAATTTCAGATTTATAATATATATAGGGATAGATATATATGGAATAGCTATTTATAATAGCCAAAGATGGTAGCTGCTGTCTCCCATTGTGGGTATTACTGGGTTCTTGGAGCCAATTTTCCTGATTTCTCAACCAACTTTTCTTGGGATTCAGGAACAGGAAAACAAAAAAATTCCCAAAAATGGGCGGGAAGGAATTCCCGCCTGGAGACACTAATCTAAATCAAAAGATACATTGATTAGAAAAAATTTAGGACTCTTCTATTTTGGCTACATAGTTTTCTAAGGGTATGTTTACTTACTTACATCAGATTGCTCAGATCCTATAGATGACCAATCTGTGCGTTTACTTATTACTACTTGATTCTCCTCACACTGTTTTTTAATTTCAGAGCAGAGCAATCCGATCATACTCTTTTCGCTCGAACCTCAGGGATCGAGTGACTGAGTGCATGACGCAATCAAAAAGGATTCCGCCATGGAAATGATGTATATATGTGAATGTTGTGGATTAGAGGGACCGAAAGAATTAATACTTCATGCTGATCATTGTAAGGGTTTATTTACAGGTAAATGAATGATACGTATATATACTAGTCATTTTTAGACTGTTTATATTACGATTAAGAGGAATGAATAATGATTTTTTTCAAATAAGTTTTATTTATTGTAATAATAGTTAATGAAAATTCATTTTTAGACTAGTTAAATTAATTAACTGATTCATTTAGATTTTGGTTATTTTCTATATAATCAGTCACTTAAAGTTCATTAGAAATTGCTGATCCCTAGTAAAAAATGCATGATTCAAGTAAGCCTAAGTCTAACCCATAATCTTTTTAAATATTATATTTAGCATACTCATATTTTCACTAAAACAAGAAATAATGCATATTCTTAGTTGTATTATTATTAAAACTAAAAATTTTCTCTCTAGATGGAAATCAGTTAGCAACGTCAACAAATACTACCTCAACTGATAGTATTATAAATAAGCTGTTAGAAGCAGACAATAAACCATTTATTTGGAAACGCAAAACTACTTTACCTTTAATTTCTTTATATGAGAAACATTTAGAAGAATTCGAATCAAACATAAGCACAAAAAACAGGTAAACCTAGAAGTTTTCCATATTTGCAATGCAATACAATATTTAGCTTACTTGAATATCAATAAACTTTTGTTAAAAACAGTTTTTTATATTGATATATTTTATAAAATGTATAAAACTGCTAGTTTATGCTTTTTGAAATTCCTGCTTTATTAACAAGTTATTAATTACAAAAACCTTAATTGTGGCTTTTCATTAATTACTATATTTTATAGGTCTGGAAATACATTAGTCACGAGCTTAGTACACATGGAAATGCTGTTACCTGGGAACAATGTGACACAAAACGGAATACACTGAAAAAACATTATAAAAAATTAAAGATTTAAATAATAAATCTGGTAATAACAAAGTTGACTGGGAATATTATGATCTTATGGACAATATTCTTTCAATAAGGCCTGAGATATATCCAGTTTCAACTTGTAGTAGTAATAGTGCAGAGTTAACTATAAATTATTCTGAAAATAAAAAAAAAATGGATGCAACTCTTAAAACATCACCAGATACTTTGAGAAAATGTCAATCTACCAAACAAAAGAAATTAGATGATCGAGAGAAAAATAAACAAAAGAGACGTGAAGAAAAGATGGAAAAGCAAGATAAATTTTTAAAAATATGATGAAAAAGCTCCTTGAAAAATTTCTCATCATAGGTTTTTAATGTATTTAAAATATTCTTGCTTTTATTTATTACTATGACTTTTTGAAAATATTTTGTAACTCAATTTGAGCATCAATACTTCTATTATTATTGTATTTTAAAAAGTTATGTAATATAATTTTACACTTCAGTATTTCAATAAATTCTTTTTTTTACAAAAAATAATGATTTATAGTTATTTTACTGACCACAAATACATTAATTAATCATGTCATTATACAAGTCTAAACTTTGAAAAACTATTCACAAAAGTTTTAAATTTAAAAGTTAATAACATTTAACTTTTATTGTTATGTATTTATGTTCCATTTCTAAGATTTTCAGACTAAGACAACAAAAACTTTAATTTCAGAATGCTGATTGGATTGAACAAAATATATTGGTAAAGAAAAAATTTGCTTTATTTACAAATATAATATTACATACTAGATATACAATATTTTTTTAAGTCCCCATGAGTATTTGTTTATATGATGATAAATATTAATTTAATTTATACTATACGGAATTATTTTATTTTAAAAATAATTATAAAGAATGAACAATAAGGTTTCTTTTACAATTCCCAGTTATAGTTTCTTCTATTTGATTATCATCAGTACTGTTCATTTAAGTCATATTTTTCTGAATAATCTAATATATCATACTGTGACAAACGTTATGTAAGATACAACATGAAATAATTACAGCTGGAATATCTTCAATTAATTTCATGTCAAGCGTTTTAAGTCGTCTAAATCTACACTTTAATAGAGCAAATGCGCGTTCAATTGTTGATCTTGCTGATGATAGTAATACATTATATTTTATTTGCTGCCTGCTAAAATGTCCATTGTTTTTAAATAGTGTAAGAATCCTAGTTTGTAAAGGATATGCACAATCTGCAATTAGGTAGCTATCTGATGGAAAACAGTTGTCATCATCTAGAATTGTTTGTAAATCTGATCTAAAGCCACAAGTATCATGTAATGAACCTACTTCTCCTGAATAACAATGAATGAATTTCAGTTTATTGTCACATGAATAGTATGAAATTTTTTTCTGCAATAATATGAATTTGGATGGCCTTTGGTGCAGGAATAGGAATACAGTATATATTCCATCGATTGCACCTAGGACACCTATAAGTAAACTCCTTATTAGAATAAATATTTTCTGTATTATTAATGATATAATAAGTTTTACCTACCTGGAAAACCATGCATTCCTTCAAACTCCTGAATTATATTCAGAATCACTATTTTCGTTGTCAAAAAATATGAATTCAGTCGCCTTACATATTAAAATCGCGCAAACTTTCTTTTTTGGCTTCAGCCGCCTTTTGTAATATTCGCCCGTTCCGTCTATTTTGCTTGTCTTGCTCAGTTTAATCTGACGACGTAATTTGTCGAATTTCTGACGTATTCCGTGATCTCTCGGAGTTAGTAAGTAAACACAGCCATAGATAGATGAATCCCATCCTCAACCTGACAGCGATGTCATCTTTCAGATGTATAAACACGCCTACCAAATTTTGTTTATCTAACACAAGTCTTTCTTGGTGTTGGGATTTTTTTTTCCGTCAGTGTATTTGATTATCATCAGTAATGTTCATTTAAGTCATATTTTGCTGAATAATCTAATATATCATCCTGTGACAAACAAATGTTATGTAAGATACAACATGAAATAATTACAGCTGGAATATCCTCAATTAATTTCATGTCAAGCATTTTAAGTCGTCTAAATCTACACTTTAATAGAGCAAATGCACGTTCAATTGTTGATCTTGCGGATGATAGTAATACATTATATTTTATTTGCTGACTGCTAAAATGTCCATTGTTTTTAAATGGTGTAAGAATCCTAGTTTGTAAAGGATATGCACAATTTGCAATTAGGTAGCTATTTGATGGAAAACAGTTGTCATCATCAAGAATTGTTTGTAATCTCATCTAAAGACACAAGCATCATGTAATGAACCTATTTCTCCTGAATAACAATGAATGAATTTCAGTTTATTGTCACATACAGCTTGGAGATGAATAGTATGAAATTTTTTTCTACAATAATATGAATTTGGATGGTCTTTTGGTGCAGGAAGAGGAATATATGTTCCATCGATTGCACCTAGGACACCTATAAATAAACTTCTTATTAGAATAAATATTTTCTGTATTATTAATGATATAATAAGTTTTACCTACCTGGAAAACCATACATTCTTTCAAACTCCTGAATTATAGTCAGAATCACTATTTTCTTTGTCAAAAAATATGAATTCAGTCGCCTTACATATTAAAATCGCGCAAGCTTTCTTTTTTTGGCTTCAGCCGCCATTTGTAATATTCGCCTGTTCCATTTACTTTGCTTGTCTTGCTCAGTTTAATCTGATGACGTAATTTGTCGAATCTCTGATGTATTCCGTGATCTCTCGGAGTTAGTAAGTAAACACAGCCTAAGAGAGCTCTATAGCCATTGGTCATTGGGTGAAGATGGGATTTAGGGGAATGATTGAGGGTTATCTATCCACTTATATTCTCTGATACAATCCCCTATATATTATAGATGTCATTGTTATTCTGGTGAACTGCTGAATGGGTTAAAAGACAGATATCTGTTTTGGCTTTGCTTATGTAAGCCAAAACAGATTCTGTCTTTTAACCCATATCTATTGTTATAGATGCCATCATGTGATGTAGGCATAAATCTGCCTACATCACATGATGGCATCTATAACAATAGAAATATTTAAAATTGCAATAAAATGAAAGATTTTTGAACAATTTATTAATCTATGTGTTATTTGAGGTTTTATATTCCTATTTTAAGTATTATTTTGTGATTAGTTTCAGATAATTTTCTTTTTGAAATATAAAGTTAATAGAAGTGATGCAGATAACTTATCCATTATTGATTTGAAGATGTTGCAAGATCAAAATAATTATTATATCACTATGAATTTTTAGGATACAAATTTGCAGAATTTTTTTTTAATTCCTGAGTTTTATAAGAATTTTTCTTCAGAATCAGGCATTCTGAAATAATAAAAAATTCTCAAGAATCTCGAACACAATCACTATCTACATTTTTCTAAAATATTGTTTTGTATGAATATTTGATATATTTTGATATTTGAACAGTTGATTTTCACCTCTTTTCTCATAAATCTAATTCTTAACAAAATGATTTCTTGAATCATAATAAGCAGCTTAAATCTGCTATGATTATATGTATTCTTCTATCAAACAAAATAGTGGTAATTTATATACATAAATATTCTAGAAAATATTAAAACTTTAATCATTCTAATCCTAATCACATCAGAATAACAAACAATTAGAAATGAAATTTATTTGAATATTTAAAAACAGAAATCTAAAAATGAAGAGCAATAATTCCTTAATAATGTCAAATAAGAAATTATTTCAAAATCTATGATATATACATATAAGGAATTAAATCTTGCAACTAGAACATGTTTTTTTAATTTTCACATTGTTTTGTTGTTAATTATTTGGCATGATAGTATTTATTTTTATTGCATACATGTTTGTTATCTTATTTACATACAATATAAATCTTCAATTCATATATATTTTAACTATATTAATTTAATTATTACTATTATTGTTCAAATGCATATTATTTATAACTTAGAGCCTATCTATAGGATAGATATATTTAATAACTACTGTAATATATATGTACAATTTATATAATATTGCAATAATTATTCAGCACACAATATCTTTAATATTGATTATCAACTACAGACAGTCCCAGACTTAAATTGAGCTAACATATGTAGATTCATACTTAATAATTCTGTGAATTACAAGGAAAATTTAATAATAGAAGTGGATAAAGCTAAAATGCAGAGATAGGAGAAAATACATTGTCATACAATATGTGTTCACACATTTTTTTTCCTAATTTCATTATTTATCATATGTGCATGTGTTTTTATGTGCTTACCAGGTTAGTTTTAGTTAACAAGCTAGGTCTAGATAACTCCTGAAAACTGAAGGTATGGGAATTGGAATTGAACCAAATCCTCTAAGATGCTAAGCAACTGCTTTACTATGTGGCCATCTGACCAGCTTATGTATTTATTTTTTAATATAACTATTTTTATTGTTACATTACTGTGACAAACTAGTACTGTTTAGGATATGATCCAACATATGTATGTTTGACTTATGTAGGATTTTGCAGAACAATCCACCTATTGGTTGGAGAGTTTATGCACAAAGTATAAATAGTAATATTAACTATTATTTACAATAGAATCATAACCATTGCTGCAATATTATCATATAGAATTGCATTATTTATATATTCTATATTACAATGATAAATTAACATTTTGAATTCATAAAAAGTACAGATCAGCTCCCTTGAGGAGGAATAATCATTTATTTTAATTTTATACTGTGTATAAATATTACATAAATACTATATGATAACATTTTTGGCATTTGCTGTGCTCTTCAGTCATATTAATGTTTAATAACCAAAAATACAACTTCCATACTATTACTATAATTAATTTTGAAGCATAAATCCAGAATGTTGTTATTTAATGCTTCTATCAATTCAATGTTATATTCCTTTTCATCTTATAAAATTATTGCAAGAATCAATATAACATTTAAATAGTTTTAAATGCAGAGCAAATAATTTAAGTGCTTTTCTTTCAATAGAGCATAGTTAATTCAACCTATATTGCCCATACTGATAATATCTAAATTTTAAAAAAATTTAGCCATTGAATATAATTATAACATTATAATTATATTTAATGGCTAAATGGTAAAATATAATTATAACATTATCAATCAGATTTCTCTTAAATAGGTAATCTACCTGCATGTGGGTGTATGCATTACAATTGACTGATAGAATGCTGGATAATGAAGGTAAAATGCTGGGTCAATGATAAACAATGAATATAATGCCTCATAATCAAAAACTGATATATTTTCATTTAGGAAAGATCATATATCTCACAATTTCTCTAAAACTTACAGGTGACTTTAACCATATGGTCTCATGACTTGTTTATAGTAAACTATTAATTTTTTCTAAAAAATATTGAAATTTTATAATGTTTAATGATTATCTTTTATCTGATTATCAATTTATATATTTTAATATTTAAAAATAGAGTTAAAACAAGAAGGACCTTTCAGCATCAAGTTCAAGAAATCTGATAGGATTTCATAGGCTATCAATTCTTATGCACATTATATAATGTCTTTCCTTGTGCACATTTTATAATTATCCTCCAACCATAATTTGATTAAATAAACTGCAAGTATAGATTCTTATACACTCCTGATAACATTCTACAGTATTAAGTATTATTAAAATTGAAAGTTACTTAACCTGTGAAGAGATTAACTCTGACTTATTCTGTTATTATTTTGTTATGCTCTTTTATTATTTATCATTATTTTCGATATTATCTAACATATTATATTTTAGTTTGAGAGTTGACTTACTTCCACATTTTCCATCTCAATATTTCGCAATCATGTGTTATGGACGGACACCCGTCTCCCAGATAAGCTTTCTCGGATAATGACGTCATCATCTAATCTAAATAAGTTTTACCACTGATCTGATATGAGAAAATAAGAATGATCTCGTATTGGTGTTTGTTCATATATAATTAAACTGTAAAGAGAATGACATGAATTGATAACTCTGTAAGCTAATAAATTTAAACTTGTTATGTGTATTTATATAAATGAAGCAACACGGGACTATACGTCACTCGATATAAAAGCTGACGCAACCAATGACTCAACAGGGTGTTGTATCGACATAAGGTTGGTTAAGTGACATTGGAATTCTTATAAAGGTCTAAAATTTGCTTGAAGGTTGTATCGGTGGTGGAAGGTTAAGTGACATTGGAATTCTTGTAAAGGTCTACAATTTGCTTGAAGTTTGTATCAGTGATGGAGGCAGTAGAATTAAGTAGTATTTAAGGTTTCTTTCTTGTGAATAGTTGATTGTTGATATTTGAACTGGATTAAACAAGTTTTGTTGATTAATTGATTGTTGCTTTATTATAGTTCCAATAAAGCACTTATTAACACTTTTTGTAAGTGTTTTGGAGTCTAATAAATTTATATTTTTTATTATTTAACTTGTTTTGAGAAATTTAATTTATTAGTATAAGTTTATAACATCGTTTTGTTGTTCTTAGATCTAACATTTAATCGGTACTTCTAGTTGTAAGTTCCGGTTTCATTTTTGCCGGTTAATGTAGTTGTTGTTAGATTGTTTTGAAGTTAATTATTTTTAAGTTAGAGTTTAGAAGACCTGAGCTCAGGCCAAACTCTGGATTGCAGAGTTGATAGAACCATTAGGTTTAAGTTATAATTATTATTATTTGGTATTCATTAAAATTCGTGACTTTGCAAACTGTGTTATATGACTGATATGATAGCTTAAGGTAATAATTCCAAAAATATTTTCAGCCTATTATTATCATTTTGCTCAATGTTTTTTCTGGAGTGCTAGTTTTTTCTTTATTTCTATTTTTAAGTTCTAACACTTTTCATTTTCCAAGTTCCCATTTACCCTTATTAGAGATATGATTAAGATAAGATTTTTCTCTAAAACAGTATATTATGAGAACAATTTTACCTGAAGTTTTCTGGCACAGAGTAAACTTTTTCGAGGCACAAAAAATATATGAAATTCTTTTTTAGAACTCTTTGATTCTTCATTTCTATAAAATAAAATTTTATATTGTTAAATAATTAGAATAAATTAAATAATTCTGTTACAGATGAATGAGTAAAAAAAATATTCTATGTTTGAAAATAGTTTAAACTATAGTGCCCAACCTCTTTCTTATATGATACATTTGGTAAATGTTTAATATGCCATTATACAAAATTTCATCCTAATACAGGTTGTGTGATGCAAAATTAGGTGATATAGCATAATATAAATGAATTGTTGCCAACTTATACCTGAAGAGAGAACCTGTCATAATTTTCACTATTTCATCTATATTATTAATGTCTGTCTATTCCAATATGATCTGTTGAACTATCAAACTGAATGTTAAAAATATGGTACTTTTCAAAAGCTTATGTCTGAGTATTAAGGTGAATATTTTCTTCTTCAAATTTCACTCCTTCTAAAAATGTATATTTGATGCATTTGAAATCATGCCTTTGGCATTTATTTCACTGTTAGAATAAGATGTTTATGCTGTACTATTTATAAATTTTAACTTTATATTATTAATTTCTGATCATAAATGAACATTTTATGTATATATTTATAATATCAACCATTTTATTTAATGAAACAATATTTAAAAAAAATTGTAAGTTAAAAGAAAATTTTGACTATTCATATAATTTCTAAATTTATTGTTTCAATATCCATTTCTTTTATTATCAATTTTACAATTAACTTGATTTATCAAAGTTTGCAATTATCATGTTCTATTGTTCTTTGGTAAAAAAAAAAAATCTAATATTTTTTTTTGTTAAATGCAAAAAAAAAAAAAAATTTACTTAAAACTTGATTTATCAAAGTTTGCAATTATCATGTTCTATTGTTCTTTGGTAAAAAAAAAAAAAAATCTAATATTTTTTTTGTTAAATGCAAAAAAAAAAATAAATTTACTTAAACACACACAAACACAAACACACACACACACACAAACACACACACACAAAAACACAAACACACACACAAACAAACAAACACAAACACAATTCTGTTTTTACATGACAGATATGTTCCTGAAGAATACATGTAAAAAAATATACTGTATCTATAAAAAAAAAAATAGAAGACTGGTTCCAGACCGAAAAAAAATCAGAAAAAATAATACAATAAACCATATGAAAAAAATCATGTTAGAATCTTATTATATAAAGTAAATTATCATTTGAAAATAAAAATAACATGTTGAAAATTAGGCAAAATAATATGAGTTACACAAAGATTTGATTTGTTGTCACTTTCTGACAATAAATGCATATGTTTATATAAGACAGCAATATCTTATTCTGCTATCACTAGAAATATCTTGGTCATTCATCATCTTGTTCTATTGGTGAAATTCTTTCTATGATCTCTTGAACATTATTAGCACTAGTCTCCTGAGGCACTGATGTTTCAGTGGTTTTAAGAATGAATTCAGTTATTAATCATTGTATTTGTGTTTTGGCTAGACCATTATATAATTCTCTATAAAATGTCATTAATGACTTCAGATCACATTGAAACTTTTCTGCTCATTTCCCATTAGGATCATGTTTGACAAAATAGTTTAAAAATTATAACTTATCATTTATTGATTTTTCAGAAAAATTAATAAATATATATGTGCATTTATTTAAATTTTATTAATTATTTTTTATACTATTAAAACATCAAAAAAGTACTTTCCATTTTAAATGTCAAAATCAAAATGCAGACAAAACAAATTCCCTATTGGTGTAATATACTGTATATAATTAGGGAAATTCCCCAGAAATTTCATTCCTAATTGGAACCAAAAATAACAACATGGAAATGAATAATGCAATGCAAATGCCACATTCACTGTAAAATGAAAAATTTTTCTTAGAATTTGTGTCAATCATGTTAAGTCAAAACAAATCACGTAAAAAGAGAATGAAATTTTTTTCTAATTCATATTAAATCAAAATCGTGTAAAAAAAAGTTCACGTAAAAACAGAATTGGATGTAATTTAGTATATATATTTATATTAATTTAGATACAGTGGACTCACATTTTTACAAACCTCAATTTATGAATTATACGGTTGTTTGGAAAGTAATTTCTTTTTTTCATGAAAATTGAATAAAAATTTTTTTATAGTATATAAATATTTTATTTAATTATATATTGATCATTTTGGTCCAATATATTTTGCCATCTTTCTGATAATAGCATGATTCCATGCTCGTAGAATTTTTGTTCTTTGATTGCAAAAAATTGAATCAAGTGATTTTTGACATCCTCATTTAAACTAAATGTTTTGCCATCTAAAGAGTTCTTTAAAGTCTGGAACAAATAATAATCAGAGGGTGTTGGATCTGGGAAACATGGTGGGTGTGGAAGCACATCCCATCGAAGCTGTAACAGCTTCTGGCAAGTCATCAAACTTGCATGAAGTCTGGCATTATCATGGTGAAACACTACATTTTTTCTGTTAATCAATTCTGGTCTCTTCTGTTTGATGGAATCACTCAATTCGTCCAATCGGTGGCAGTATACTTCTGAATTAATTGTGGAATTGTCTGGTAGAAGCTCAAAAAAAAAAGATGCTCTTTGTTTGGTGGGATTTCAAGGGAATTGTTTTTTTGAGTTTCCACAGACAATTCCACAATTAATTCAGAAGTGTACTGCCACCAATTGGATGAATTGAGTGATTCCATCAAACAGAAGAGGCCAGAACTGATTAACAGAAAAGGCATAGTGTTTCACCATGATAATGCCAGACTTCATGCATCACTTTTTTTTTATAAATATTGGGTTTTGAAGTGCTTTGAGCTGGCTCATTTCTTCTGCTTCACAATCACTTGCAGTCAACATTGCTGTAAACATTCAATTTTTCATCACCAGTTATAATTCGCTTCAGAAATGGATTATTTTCTTCACGTTTGAGCAGTAAATCATAAATGTCAATGCAATGCAGCAAATCTTTCTTTGAGAACATGTGGAACCCAAATATTAAGCTTTGAAACAAAACCAAGTCATTTCAAATGGTCATAAATGGTTGAATTTGACAAATTCAGTCTTACAGCAATTTCTTCTGTTGTTATTTAGCAGTTTGCTTCAACCAATACCTTTATTTTTTGTCATCATCAGCTTCAATTAATTTTCCAGAATGTGGTGAATCTTTATTATCGAAGTTGTCAGAACAAAATTTTGCAAACTAGTTTTCTGTTAACACATCTTCTCCATACACTTCACATGACTTTTTTCTTGCTTGAATAGCATTTTTATCTTTTTGGTAATAAAAAAGCAAAACATGCTGAAAATCTCCATTTTATTTTCCATTTTTGATATGACACCAAAAAAAAAAACAACTGCACACAATAAGAAAAGAAATTTCTTACAAATAAACCTTAAAATGTGAGCTGTCAAAATATATAATGACAAGAAGATTTAGAATAAAGTTCGCTAGTTAAAAATACATTTACGAACTTTTTTAGGGGTCTGTACGAGTTTGGAAAATAAAGAGTCTACTGTATATTATATATATATCATCATCATAATCAACCATTATCAATCCACTGCAGGATGAAGGTCTCTTCAAGCAATTTCCAGCTCTTCCTGTCTACAGCCTCTCTGTTCTAACACCTTGATGTAAAATTAACAATCTCATCTCTCCGTCTGTAATGTGGCCTCTTCCTTGGATGTTTTTTATCTCTTGGTATCCAGAGTACTTTAGTTGTCCATCTGTTATCATTTATTCTTATTATATGTCCAGTCCATGTCCACTTCTGCTTTTTTATCTTTCGGATTACATCTATAACTTTTGTTTGACTCCTTATACAAGTATTACATTTTCTGTGTCTAATTATTCCTAGCATGCATCTTTCCATACTCCTTTATGTTGTTTGCAGTCTTTGAATAGCTCTTTTCGTTAGTGTCCAAGTTTCTGATCCATAAGTTAAAACTGGCAGAATACATGGATCAAAAATTTTTCTTTTTAAACAAAGTGGCATATTTAAAAGAACATTAAAAAATAGAATATACATTTTTCAAATAAAGCAATAACTAAAACGATTTACACAACAGAACATTAGAATATTAGAACATTTTTTTCAAATTCATGAATTGATCCGAAAACGTTTTACCATAATAAAAAACTTTATACTTGCTAATAGAGCTGTATCTTTTATATTTTAGTTTAAAGCAAGTAGTTTCTTATAATGGTATAAGAAATATACCGAAAACGTTTTTATGTTTAATAAAAGCCTGTTTTTCTTAACTGCTGGTTTGTGCTTTTGAGGATATTGAACTTTAATGTTTAGATTCCAAGCAGTTCTCTGGTTTGATGATAGACTTTAAAATTAAATAAATAATTTCAGTTAATTATCACTTAAAAAATTATTTGAAACAGATAAGTGTATTTAATTCTGTTGTAATCATTCTTTGATGTTACAAAGTATAACAGTCATAATAATACAAAATATTAGGATATCTTTTTATCCTTTAATAAAATTAAACTGGTTTGCAGTTATTATAATGATGTGTAGCCTATTGAAAAATTAATGACAGGTACTTGTAATCTTTAATGATTAATTGAGTAAATAGAAAAATGGCTGATGATTATGAAATATAAATAATCAAAATGTTTCCAATATATTGTATTTTTTTAAAAAGTGCCATAATTAATAAAAAACAAAATTTTATTTTAAATTCAACTGTAAATTAAAATAAAAAAAAGTTTAAAAAAATATTTTTTCTTTATTAAAATTATTTATTACTGAAATTGTCTTCATTTTATATTTAAGATTTTCATTTTATAATTATTGATTATGCCAATTTAATGTTATGCTTAATTTTATAATTTTAATTACTTTTATTCATAAAAAATAAAAGAAGCTATTGTATTAAAATTAGATTAGATTATAGAAAAATGCTAGATAATGTTGATGAAAGATATTAGAATGTTTAATTGATTCAAATCAATTGCTGATTTTATTTTTGAATTTTTCTTCTAAACATTACAATTAATTCTACTTAATTTAATCTGATTTTCATATTTTTATTTATATTGTGTTACTCCAATACAAGTATCCAGTATTGGTATTGAATGTTAAAAAAAAGTCTGGATAATTTTTGAATATTTAAAAATCTTGCTAAGTATACTGATACTGGATATTCAATATAACATTATAGATAGCTTTTTTTAACTATTTGCTCATTAGGAGTTTATTAATTTGCATATTCATGATATGCTCTTCAGATAAATCATTCTAACAGTTAATGTTTAAAAATATATCTATAGGATAATTAACTCACCTGCTTTAAGAGGTCTTGGCACACCTCCTACAAATACTGTTTTGCGAGGATCTAGAGGCATTGAGGCATCTAAAACAAAATCTGCATCACTTAATCTCCAAGGTCGAATTTGTACCTACAATAGCAAATAAATAAATTAAAATTTCTTCCAAATATTTAAAGTTATAACTATAAAATCTCTAAGACCTGATTTCAATATATTTTATATATACACTAGCCAGAATTATCCAGCATTATTCAAGAATTTCTGGCACACTTATATACAGGTACACCCACTATAACATACTAATTGGAACCAGAACACTTGTGTATTAAGCAGAAATATATTGTGTGTGTATATGAATTACATAAAAGACAGACTGTTCCTGACAAAAAGTTGACAATGTATTTCAAAGTCTAATTTATAATCAAATATTTCTCAACTGTTTTATAAAATATTACATTGTTTTATTTCTATTTTAATTATTTAACTTTTAACATTAATAATTAATATTTATTCAACTTCAATTGTAAAAATGAATCAGTAGTGGAAGTAGTCATCTTTCTTCATAGCATAATACTAATTTGACCAAAGGCTATTTTGCCAGATTGATATCCAAATAAGTTTAACTACATTGTTTAAGATGCTATTTGTCACAAACTTTTTATTGTATTTATTTTTACTTTTCACTCAGAATTGAATCTGGATCTTCCAAGATGATAAGCAACTACTTTATCACATTGCCATCTATCTGACACATGGGCTTATTTTTCAATATAATTATTTTTAATGTTACATATTTATAATACTATTACTGTAAAAAATATGCTCTGACATATCTATGTTTCAATTTATGTAGGATTAACTTTCACAAATTATTGTATTTATCCTAAATTATTGAAAATGATGCAAGATTTAAGCACTATTTAGTATACACTGAAAATTCTTTATTTGGAATACTTTTGGTTATTAACTATCCTCAGTGAAAAATACAAAAATTCTTGTATTTTTTGCTGAGGATGGTTAATAACCGAAATTACTCTAAATGAAGAATTTTTAGTAGCCAACTACAAAGTGCTTACATCTTGAAATATTGTTTTTTTCTTTTTACTACATTATATATAGATTAAAAATTTTTGGATGAGTATTATTCAACCTTTTTTAAAGAAATGGTAATTATGCAAATAATATCTAAGATGACTTTTGTTAAATTGCTGATATTATGGTTCGGATCAAACATACAAATTCCCAATTTTCATTTTACAACTGGCCTATTTCTAAAGAAAACATTATTTAATATATATTAATATGTAATAGTTTTGATGAAAATTAATAATTAATAAATATTTATATTACATTAATTAAGTAAAATATTCTGAATTTTGTAATATTTTGAGTGTCTAAATTCTGAAAAAATTATTTAATTTCATTTTTCAGTAAAATTTCATGAGTTTATAAATTCATAAGTAGGGATTGCAATACCGGTAAACCGGTTTACCGGTAATTCGGTAAATATAATTATATTATAAGTTTTTGTTTATATTCGCTGAGCTTGGTCGCTGCGGTGTCAGCACTGAATAATAGTAGAGACACTTTGTGCTGAGCGCATTTGCATCATTATTCACTACTATAGGGTCATGGGGAGTCTTATGGACGAGATTTTTGTGTTTCGACCCTAAATTCCAGACACCAAATTGTGATATCAGAGTGTCAAAAATCTGAATGTGGGTCCATCTAAAATGTTGAATGTGAGGTCTGACACCAAGAGCAATTTTAGACAGTGTTGCTCCAGCACGATAAAGAATATTTATATGAGCGCAGGTCAGGATTGTGGCCGAAAAACTGTGAGCGACGTGGGTAAGCCACACGTCATCAGCACGATAAAGAATATTTATATGAGCGCAGGTCAGGATTGTGGCCGAAAAACTGTGAGCAACGTGGGTAAGCCACACATCAGGGGTCCAGAAGAGAAGTGAGAAATGCAGAAACAATCAACAATTAAACTATATATCAATATAACTAAATAATATATTTAATACAAAATATTTTCAAACAGGTAAATGTAAAGGGGAATATATTCAAATGCTGTACAATTCTTTAATAATTATTAAACCAACAAGTGTCGAATCTGAAAGAGATTTCTCTACTGCGGGATTATTTTATACAAAAATTAGATCACAATTAGGAGACCAAAATATTGATCAGTTATGTTTCTTACGTGGTTAATTTTTAAAACATGTTGATAAATAGAGCACGTATTTAATTATAGATTATACAATTATTTTCATTGTGAAAAATTATTCATGTAAAAGTATTACGTATAATTTGTTGTGAAATTGTTGAATTTTATTTATATGATGTTAAGAATACAACTTATTTTCATACTTTTGTCATAGTATATAAGAGTTAAATAAAATGTCTTATTGTTATGAATTTTTATTTTATATTCACGGTGTAAAGAATCACCGGTATACAGGTTTTGTTTGAAAATTTTACCGAATTAACGGTAATAGAAAAAGTCAATAAATTTGCAATCCCTATTCAATGAATCACCGGTATACAGGTTTTGTTTGAAAATTTTACCGAATTACCGGTAATAGAAAAAGTCAATAAATTTGCAATCCCTATTCATAGCAGCTGATTTATAAATAAAAAATTGTTTGTTTATTTTTTCATTATAAAATGACTTTTTTTTTTAATAAATAAACAACGGTTATGTGTTCCATCATAAACCATCAGAATTACCGATTGGTTATTTTATTTAATTATAAATTTTTTCACAACGCATGTAATCATTTAGTTTATGGATATATCCGTGTAGATATATTATTTTATTCACAGCAGATAATGAAACATAATATATCATTATCAATTGTATATTACAAGAGCAAAAAACCCGATAAGAATCTTATAAATTTTACTTAATTTTATTCGTGTTAACAGAATATAGATGAAGATTTGTTATTATGCAATCAAGAAAAATATTGAATCCTTTTGACAAATTCTTGCTTTTATATGCAAAACTTATGGGTAGTGTTTATTACTAGTCATTTAATGATCAACATTTCTTAATCTATAAAATGGAATTTCTTATATATTACCGTTTAAAATATGTTATAAAAAATTTATATATAATGAAAAGAAATATTAAAGAATCTGAGAATTCTTTTTCGTTAATAAAAAAATTTTTCACTCGATTAAAGTTTATTAAAACTATAAATATCTAAAAAGATTTCTAATAAAACAATAAAAATTTCTGTAAAATAAAGAGTAGATAATTAAAATAATTTGAATAATAAATTCCAGATTATAAAATTCAGACTTTGGATATAGAGAATTTTTATTTAAAAAAAAAGCTGAAGTAATTAATAGTAATAATGTAATGCACAAATTTATAAATTTAACTATAAACAACCGAGTTCTGCTGCTTCTATTAACGTAAGAAATAACCCCAAGCACTTGAAGCAGGACAAGCACAATAGTTTATTATTAGATATATATAATTTATACTACATATACTAATAATAAACTATTGTGTTTGTCCTGCTTCAAGTGCTTTTTTTTATTTCTTATAAAAGATAAAAATAAAATAGATGCAATTTATAGAAATACTATAATGATCAAATATAACTGAATATATGCAAGGAAAAACATAAAAATCTGACTGTCTACGATTTACCATTGAAAGACACATTCACGTTCACAAAACACACGATTAATTATAAATAATTATAATTATTACTTAATTTCCAAAATTGTTTGCTTCATTAACCCGTCAATTAAACTGATATATTACACATAATTTTATTATTATTAGAAGGATATTATTTTAATATATCGCACACCTATTTCTAAAGTGATACAAGTCAAAAACTTGTATCACTTTAGAAATAGTGAAGAAATCCTCCATCATCTTTTGAAAACCTTTTCCTAAAAAATGGTTTCAAAAGATTACAAATTTTGGAAAAAATTATTAGTTATATAATGGTTTTTAGTTAAGCTGATTTCATAGTTTTTCCAATTTTCTCAAAACGTTCGTTTTTGACTTGTGTCACTTCAGAAATACGTGTGCGATATATTGTAAAAATATATTTTATTACAATATATGTTAATGTATATTATTACAATATTGTAATATATAGGGTAAGCGGGAGAGATGCGCACCTTTTTTGTTTACTGATGAAATATTAATATTCATAACAAAAAATTTTTACTATTTAATATATCTTTCATAGAACGATATACACAAACTAATGTCAGAAATTATCTAAATCAAAATGAAAAAGTAACAAAATAAGCAATTTTTAAATAGTTGAAAAAAAATCATCTTTGTCAAATATATTGGGTGAGATGGCGCAGGCTATCTTTCCGGACTGTAAAATGAGATTTATTTACGTTACAGATGCCTATCGATTACAAACTCAAAGGGAGCTGCTCCAGAGGCATAACAACTCAGAAGCAGTTGACTTCTGCTATGCGTTCAGGAAGAGATGACAATATAGACATAAATGAAGAGGGCGATAGTTTGAGATGCCCTATACTACACAAAAGAGAAGGATTAAAGTGATAACACTGAAAAGAATATCTTACGACCATCTTCGATATTAGGATATGAAAATGAAAAAAACAAAGTCAAATATAGTGCCTGCGCCATCTCACCCAACTATGTTCGGTGTGATTGAGCAGCCACATTATCCTTAATGATCGAATGCATGGTCTTAATTTAGGTTTAGAACATTGCTACAGACAATAATTTATTCATGTATTTATAGTAGCAAATTTAAAAGAATCCCTTATCGAAATCTTATATTTGTATTATAAAAACAGTTGTAGAACATTGCTACAGACAATAATTTATTCATGTATTTATAGTAGCAAATTTAAAAGAATCTCTTATCGAAATCATATATTTGTATTATAAAAAAAGTTAATAATTTTGTAAGAATACTGAAATATATGGATTATTTAATTGATAAAGCAAAAAATGTTTAGATTATAAACTGCATTTAAATAATATATAATTAAAATTGGATATATTAGTTAGTATATTATAATCATGACTAGGTAAATTAATCACTACTGTATGGAAAATAAACCTACCAAAACATATAATAGATTTTTAAAAATAAAGGACATGTTCGGAAATTAAACGAATAAAATTCTTATAAGAACTGCTTGTTTCTTCTATTTCTCTTTAATAAATTTAAAATAATGGTTTCATAAATAAAGTAAATAATACTATAACAAAGCATAATGTACTTTGATATTTTTGGAAATTAAATGAGTAAGAATTACCAGAATAAATTCATTGAAAATTACGTGTGTACTTTATTATTACTAACTCGTAAAACCTGCCAATGAAATATCGTTCATGAATAGTGATTTCTAGTGTGAAAGATAGCCGTCGGTAGTGATTGGTCACTAAATCATATCAATAATGTTGATTTATGTACGCAACCAATCAATATCAGGGATACGAAATATTCATTAAATAGCAGTGCTATATACAAGTATTCTATTCTGCTCAGTTTCAGTATGCGATAACAGTATATTCCGAAAATGTCTCAAATGTATACAGATGTCCATAGAAAAAGCTATCGATAAAACAAACGTACTGATTGAGAACTAGAGCAGAAAAAGCTTCTATCAAAATATTCTTATAAAATCTCTAACATAAAACTGTATATTTGTGATTTTACCATGGAAAGTGTAGAACAATCTTGTCTTTCATGTCTGTTATATAAAACGTTGTCAGCGAGTAGAGTTTTTGCATTGCAATGGTTTTTGCCTTGTGCTCAGCACCATCAACAAGGAAACAATATTTTAAAATATAATCAGTTGAGTCATGTACTTTATGCAAGGTACGTTGATATTGTTGAAACATTTCTCTGGATGACAACTGGTTGCTATCTTTGGAATATGATATTTGATAATGGTATCTGTAGGAATTGGAGCCTTATTGTTAAAGAGAATCAAATTATAATAGAAACTATAATTTTTGTAATGTCTGTGTTTATTTCTTTACAATTTAGTTTTTTTAGAAGAAGGAAGGTTCACATATTTCAAATATACTTTCAAGATGTTAAAGAACATGATATATTTAGAAAAATGGATTCATTTTTATCTTTCGTGCTGAAAATATTTGTCATCGATATATCAACACTGAACATCATATCAGCTTTGTATATTTTGCCTTTACATAATGAAGAAAAATGTCCATTCATGAAAAATTTTTGTTTCTATATGCAATACATATGGCTTCTTTTTAATACCAGTCACTTGATGATACTTTTCTCTTATTTTTTAATTATGATATTTCTGATTTATTATCGTTTAACTGACTTATCAGATAAGTTATTTAGAATGAAAACGAATGCTACTATTTCCTCATTAAAAAAAGTGATTCGAGAATATATAAAAATATGGGAATATATTCAACATATGAATCATCAATGGCAAGAATTCTTTCCATTGATATATGCCTTTGGTTTATATATGACGTGTTTTCTAACGTATCTTGCACTTTTCGTTGTCATGGATGATGGAATGAAAAATGGAATTTTAGTAATTGCTTTAATGTATTTATCATGTTGTCTGTTTGGTGCTCTCGGATTATCACGATCCGCGTCATCGGTAAGTACATAGAGTATATGATTTTCGAATAAAATTACTTAATCATAATTTATTAATTTTGAAGCAAAATATATAAAATGCTAGGTTTACGATAACTTTATCGGTATTGGTCGATTTTCTTTTTCACATTTCTCAATTGAAGAAAGATTAAAGGTATTTCATAAAATATTATTTAAAATTTAACGTAATATAAAAATAATAATAAACTTTTATTTTGTAGATTTTAGATTTCATGAAATCATTCGGAAAAATGCCTATTGGAATTTCAGTTGGAGGATTGTTTTTCGTCAATAAAAAGTTTTTCATTAGGGTAAATTATTATTATATAAAAACTGAAAATTTTAAGATTAATTTAAAAAAATTTAATGAAGATAAATAAAATAATTGCTTTATTGAAACAGTAAAGAGTAAAATCCGATATGGTAAGTACATAGAGTATATGATTTTCGAATAAAATTACTTAATCATAATTTATTAATTTTGAAGCAAAATATATAAAATGCTAGGTTTACGATAACTTTATCGGTATTGGTCGATTTTCTTTTTCACATTTCTCAATTGAAGAAAGATTAAAGGTATTTCATAAAATATTATTTAAAATTTAACGTAATATAAAAATAATAATAAACTTTTATTTTGTAGATTTTAGATTTCATGAAATCATTCGGAAAAATGCCTATTGGAATTTCAGTTGGTGGATTGTTTTTCGTCAATAAAAAGTTTTTCATTAGGGTAAATTATTATTATATAAAAACTGAAAATTTTAAGATTAATTTAAAAAAATTTAATGAAGATAAATAAAATAATTGCTTTATTGAATGCGAAAGAGTAAAGAGAAAAATCCGATATGATAACCGAAAATATGCTTATTTTATCTTTCATTTATCAGAAATTTTACTCTATTACAATTAAAGAGATGGTTATATTCTAAATTTACACAACTGCATCATTCTAGATTTGATATCACGTGTATATAGTCGAATTTATGCTATATATATATATGTACAGTATATGATATTGCATATATGACAACTCATAAAGTGTAGGCCTATATGCGCTCTACTTTATTTGCTTTTGTTGAAATATTAATTTTAAGATTAATTTAAAAAAATTTAATGAAGATAAATAAAATAATTGCTTTATTGAATGCGAAAGAGTAAAGAGAAAAATCCGATAAGATAACCGAAAATATGCTTATTTTATCTTTCATTTATCAGAAATTTTACTCTATTACAATTAAAGAGATGGTTATATTCTAAATTTACACAACTGCATCATTCTAGATTTGATATCATATGTATATAGTCGAATTTATGCTATATATATATATGTACAGTATATGATATTGCATATATGACAACTCATAAAGTGTAGGCCTATATGCGCTCTACTTTATTTGCTTTTGTTGAAATAACCAGTAATTAAGTATTTATAATATAAATTAGTATAATGTATAGTTAATGTTACTAAATAAATTCTGTATATCGTATTTTTATTATTAATAGCCAATTTTTCAAATACGCACCTTTTTTTCAGTAATGTAAAAAAGTAAATATTGTATATCAATTTAATTATTAGAAATCAATCGTTTAATATATTTCAGGTCGTTATATAGTCGAATTTATGCTATATATATATATGTACAGTATATGATATTGCATATATGATAACTCATAACGTGTAGGCCTGTATGCGCTCTACTTTATTTGCTTTTGTTGAAATAACCAGTAATTAAGTATTTATAATATAAATTAGTATAATGTATAGTTAATGTTATTAAATAAATTCTGTATATCGTATTTTTATTATTAATAGCCAATTTTTCAATTTCATATATTTCCATGGTCTTTTTCAAATATGCACCTTTTTTCAGTAATGTGAAAAAGTAAACATTGTATATCAATTTAATTATTATAAATCAATCGTTTAATATATTTCAGGTGGTAAGTGGACTTTATTCGGTGTTTTCAACTTTGCTAGAGTTAAGAGGTTCAACTAAACCACATGTTTGCTACAAGAATTATGTCAACACTTCTGAATCTATTTGAATATTTTATTTTCTAAAAAAATAAATATGTTTATAATAAAAATGAAAAATTTTTATATCATATATGTTATTTCTGTGGAAGTTTCAGTTAATAAAAAATTTTCATATTATAATTTGTATTCGGTAGATTATTTATCTTATGTTGCATGGTAATGTGTTTTATCGCATTATTTTTTTATTATAAAGGAAGGATAACCTATCGTAGAAATATTAACAGTGTCGGTACGAATCGCATTGAGCAGCTATTACTGTTTAATTCATATTTATATATGTTAATTTTACTTCAAAATGTCATCTATCCTGTACTTACCCCGAAACAGAGCAAGAGCGTATCTACAAGTTAAAAACGCTTTCAACTTTAGTTACACACGCTACTTGGCAAGTGCAGAATTATAAATAAATCTGCTATAAAACGCTTTTTGCTGCATTAATGTAGGATATTCAGTTTTAGAGTTATCCTTTGTTAAACACAGGACGATTTTTGGCTAAAATGTGAGAGTGGGTATAAAGAAATAAAATCATAGTTATATAAAGTACCAGAATTTTTATTAAACAATTTGTGTACTTCATGTTTTATTTAACTATACCCCTCTCACATTATTTACTTTACAATATTTTTTATTTTTGTCCAAGTACACATTTTGTTATTTGATATGTCAAACTGTTTTTATCAAATAAAAAATAGTTTATACGAAAATTTTAATAGATATCTTTGCATTTATCAATCATCCTCTAGACAAAGATTACATTCGTTCATTTCTTTTGAATAATCGCCCGCTTTTTAGTTTTTCTGACGTAGTTGCGAATCATGTTATATGCAAGAAAAAAGTTAATAAACAAATTAAATTGTAAAACACGAAACAATAAAACCTGAACGCGGTTTGAGACGAGAGATGCTTAATACACACTTACCCCAAGGGGAGGATCTGCAATTGCCCCATGTAACAATATTTATGAGCAAGAGAGTAAGAGAGTACTAATGTTTTTCTCAATAAATTTTAAAATGACAAAAAATATTGTTTATTTAATGTAAAATTTAATCAATATACTTCATACTTACTAAAAAGCAGCCACTAATATGGAGTTATTGTAAGAATTATTTTATCTTTTTGGTACTGTCAAAACTGTGTATACTCTTCGCATGTGACGCTTTTGTAAAGGTCGATGTAAATACTGGATTCATTGTGCGATATCTATGTCAAAAGGCTGATAGTAACTTACTAAAAGTTACTATCAGCCTTTCGACTATAAAGTTACTATCAGCCTTTTTTTTAGTAAATTACTACAATATCAGCTATCAAAATTTCGCTTATCTTATAATAAAAATCTTCTTAATATAATTACCCCGTTTACGCACTTACACCACTTCATCCTAGTATAGAAACAGTTTTTATTTAATATGAAAAGTAATTTTAATGCTGTTGTTAGATGGCACCACTGCCTGGAGAAAATAGCTAGAATTAAATCTACTTTACCATAGCAACACAATTTTCCATTGATTATCGGTTCTATCTCCATCAATATATGGGTAGTAGTAGTAGAAGTAGTAGTAGTAGCAGAATAGGGAGGGGCCTGTTTCAGCCCAAGCACAGCGACCAACATTGGTTTATTGTACACCCCCAGTCAAATCATCCCAGAAGAAGGCCTGTCTTAAGAACACTATTGTGCACCCCCAATCAAATCATCCCAGAAGAAGGCCTGTCTTAAGAACAAACGACAGTATATTCTTCAATGGGACAGAAGCAAGATCCTCGGGAACAGGAAAATACATCCCCAAGAGATCACGCCTAAGCCACGAAAGGGTCACACATTCACACAAAATATGAAGAGGAGTTTCCTCCTCATACTGACATCTTCTACACATAGGGCTATCAACAAGCCCAATCAAGTGAAGATGTCTTTTAAGATGACAGTGCCCTGTAGATATATGGGTAAAACATATCGATTATAATATATAATAAAATTATTACATTTATATTTGCATAACATAAATTCATTTAAATGAATTTATATAGAGTCTATGCATTAAAGAAATATGATATGAATGATGAAAATGAAATCTTGTTTTTGTATTGGCAGAATATCAATTATTGAAATTAGGCCCTATAACCCACATAAATGATTTCAGGTTTTTAACAAATTTAAAATTTTCAAGGATGGATATGAATGATGAAAATGAAATCTTGTTTTTGTATTGGCAGAATATCAATTATTGAAACTAGGCCCTATGACCCGCATAAATGATTTCAGGTTTTTAACAAATTTAAAATTTTCAAGGAAACAATTAGAAATCAACAATTAGTAATGATTACTAGTACAATAATAAATTATTTTGATAAATATATAATCATTTATTTTAAAATCATATAAGCTCTATATATTTATGAAATGAGGTATCAAAAATGAAGTGAAAATATATAATTTTATTATTTAGTAAATTGCAATAATATCTACGTATATTAACTTAATGCTACTAGTACAATAATAAATTATTTTGATAAATATATAATCATTTATTTTAAAATCATATAGGCTCTATATATTTCTGAAATGAGGTAGCCAAAATGAAGTGAAAATGAATAATTTTATTATTTAGTAAATTACAATAATATCTACGTATATTAACTTAATGATACATTAAAATTTAATATTTTAATTTAATTTGCAATTAAACTTTGTATTAATAAAAACTAAATTAATATCCATCAAGTTTTAATTTCACTAATGAAATTTTAAGATTTTAAATATAATTTTTATGAGTCATTCCTGTTCAGATATTTTCATCTGTAAATTAACATTCCATTACTTCATAATCTATAACTGATCCTTCATTTCTTAAATCTCATACATACTTAACATCCTATCAACATATTTTTATTGACAACATCATGCATTTTTATAATCTATCACAAATAGTATCCTTCCCTACACGTAAACAAAACTTTCTTGATCTTGTATTTACTTCCTTATCCAACACATATATTAGTTCAATACCCAGTATGCCTTCTGACCACATACCAATCTTACTCTATGCCAATATATCTACGAGTGTTTCATCTAGACCTATTTACCGCCCATATTTAAATTGGAAAAATGCCAATTGGGAGTCATTAGCTTTAGACATGTATCAATATCCATGGGATTTATTATATTGTTCTTCTATCAATCTTGATGAATTTTATGGCAATCTTTTTCAATATATTATCCATTCTATCGATTCGCATGTTCCTGTTTGTTACAGAGCTGAAATCACTCCTATTTGGATATCCAAAGATACTAGATTAATTAAACGATCGTTAAACACCGCACATGGAAAAATTCGGGCAGTTTCACTGCTCTTTATCATTATAACGAATTAAAGAAAAAGTTGTATAAGTCAATCAGAATAGATAAATATAATTTTTGCACTAAAAGTATTCTCAACAATAAGGGTTCTTCTCAATTATGGTCTCACTTGAATCAACTTTCGCACAGACATAAGAAAAAGACATTGAATATCGACTTAAAATTGTTTAACGAAATATCACTAACTTTCAGAAATAAATTTGTTGATTTGAATAAATCTAAAATAAAAATCGATTTATCAGATAGATTTCGATTTAAAACAACTGATCTTAACTTTCAGAAATAAATTTGTTGATTTGAATAAATCTAAAATAAAAATCGATTTATCAGGGAAGAATAGATTTCGATTTAAAACAACTGATCCTATTCAGGCACTAAAGTCTCGCAATAAATTTTCAAAAGGTCCTGATGGAATTCCTTTTATCTACTATCAAAAAGTTATTCCGTGTGTTATTGATCACTTCTGTTATTTATATAGCATAACGTTAGAAAATGGTTATTGTCCTAATGAGTGGACTCATTCATACCTCACTCCTATTCTCAAAAAAGCTAAAGATCCTAATGATGCGCTTCCTTATCGACTCTTAAACATGGCTTGTTCAATGCTTAATTCTAGCATATCTAAATTTCAAAGTCAAAAATAATATAAGCATTTCTCAACATTACGCCTCAAAACATCGATCCACTGTATCTATTCAAATTTCGAAGCTTGCTTAGATACTTATATTGAGTATTTGGATTTATCGTCTGCATTCGATTGTGTCGATATTTCTATTTTGTACCACAGACTTACTGATTTCTATGATATAGATTCGATTTTTACTAATTGGATTATCAAATTTTAAGCATCTCGAACATATACAGTTATGTACGACTAGTTTATATCTGAAACATTCACCCCTAATGTGGGAATTTCTCAAGGCTCCGTTCTCAGCGCTCTATTATTTGTTCTTTACATCAACTCAATTTTCTCAATCTCTAAATCTAAAATGATCGGATATGCCGATCATCTTAAAATACTAAACACCGATATCACTTCTTTAAGTGCTGATCTCTATATCATTCAAAATTGGCTACACAACAATAATTTAATACTAAACATTAACAAGACAATATTTATGAAGTTTTCTATCAAACATAATTCCTATAATAACGAAACTTTCAAGCTACACAATAAGACCTTCACAATTTCCGACCGTCATACTGATCTTGGTATCATTTTCGACCCCAAATTATCGTTTTCATTTCACATTGACTATGTCAAAGCCAAATTATACAGGAAAACAGGCTTTATGTGGCGTTTCTTGAGAAGGATCAAAAATATTGAGATATTTAAAATATGGGTTCATTCTGTTATTATGTCTAATATACAATACGACCTACCTATATATAGCTCTGCATCTAATACACAGATTACTAAAATTGATAAGGCTATTTACCACATCGTGAAAACTTTATCCAACATGTCCCATCTTCAACAATACAGCAAAGATTATATCTGTGTAATAATGAAGATTAAATCTTTTAAAGAAATGACTGCTTTAGCTGACCACAAAATTATACTCAAATATGTTGAAGATCTCCTTCCACCTGACATGATTTATTTCCATGTCCCTCAATTTTATAGCAGAAAGAATGATTTCCTAATTATTCCCAAATTCCGTACCAATAAATTTCGAAATTCATTTTACATTAGAGCTGCTACTAACTATAATAATTTTTGCCATTAACTTCAATATATATTGTCAGACTATTGTTTTGTGTTTTGGGTGTAGCGTTTCTTTAATGGGGTGCTCTACTGTACATATGTACGCTCTGAGTTTGTAAATAAATAAAAATCATATCATAAAAATTCAGTAATCTAATCAAAACTATCTTCTTTAGAATATCATTAAAATAGTGCTAATAATTTTGTTTACTGTAAATAAATCAGATTTATAGTTATTATGATTTATTTTAATTGTCAGATTTTAAAGAACAGTAAATTGTGATAAAAAAATTTCCTATCAAAAATTATTAAACGATATCAAATATTTATTAAGTATAAATTTTATTCATAACTATAATAGATTATAATACTTTTTCGGATCTTTATTTCATAAACAATATTATTCTCATTAAAATTTTCAAATATAAATTTTGTTTTCTTAAAATATTATGAAAAAATGAATAACCTGTATAGTTCTAAAAATTTTTGTAATAAATATATTTTTTGTTTATTGTATTTAATATATCTTACTGTAACTGTGTAAATAAATATTTCTATGAATATTACAGTAAAAAACTTTTTTATAAAATTATATACAATTATCACCCAGTGTATTATACCCTTCTTCACTATAAAGGATAAATATGGTTTATTCTTATTATTTGAAAGGTATTGAATATCTAAGCATAATACGCTTAGTTTAATTACTGTAAAATCAAAATCAAGAAAAAATAAAATCTATTTGGAAAACAGTTATGAGAATGAATAAATGAAAGCATAACCGATACTTCTATGCTATTATTACGTAAAAGTTTTCTATATAATTTATATAATAAGAGTTTGTACAGAAGTTTATTACCAATAATTTTATATCATTCCTTCCTTTTAATGGATAAAAGATCATTTGTTCTCGAAATATAAAATTCTATTTAATTTGATATTGCATCACACATCGATCTTTTAGTCGCCATGAAAGAATATCTGATAAACATAAAAGGAAAATTTTAACTGTTCAATAGGCAAGTTTTTATGTTTACAAAGAGCAAAATTGAACACTTGACCTTGCAGTCTTATTAACATATATAATAATTATTAAATATACCGGTATATAATATATTTATTAAATAAAATATTCTTAATTTTTTAATATCTTGAAAGTCTAAATTCTGAAAATAAAAATTGTTTAATATTCATGCTTTCAGTAAGTTTCCTAAGTTTATAAATTTATAATCAAAGTTAATAAACAATCCATTTTTAAAATAATAAACAATGATAATGTAAGTTATAATAAACTATCAGAATCATCAATTGGATAATTTTTTTAAATATTATAAATTATTTCACGAAAAGTAATCATTTTAATTACGAAAAAACATTCCATCAAATGCATATAACGAATAAAAATTAATTAAAAAATGTAATTAAAAAAAATAACGCACAAAAACCGACCGCATAAAAACAGGTTTACTGTATATATATAGTATATATAACTTATCATTATCAATTATATATTACAAGAACAAATGAAATTGGTATGGATCTTATAAATTTTACTTAATTTTATTCGTGATAACAGAACTTAGATAAATTTTTATCATTATGCAACCAAGAAAAATATTCAATCCTTTTAAAAAATTCTTGCTTTTATATGCAACACTTATAGTTGATGTGTATTATTAGTCATTTAATGATTGTTACCGCAGCTACGTGGGAATTACTTTAACTTCAACATCTGGGAACTGGAAGAAGGGGAGGAATGCAACGTCCAAACCCAGAAGAGGGGACTATGGTGGGACAGCGACGACGATGAGACGCGCGTAATTAAGGGCAATGACATAGAATACTCCATGTATTCATTTCTAACAAAATGAAGAAATTTGTTTAAGATATATACAGGTGTTTGATTTAGAAGCGCGTACAGTCCACCAATCCATAAAGTAACAATGATAAATGTTTCTTAGTGTACAAAAATGGCATTTCATATATGTTATCGCTGAAAATATATTATAAAAAATTTCTTTATAATGAAAAGAAATACTAGAGAATTTCATAATTCTTTTCGTTCATAAAAAGGTTTTCCATTCGAATAATATTATTTAAAATGGAAAGTATCTAAAATATCTTTTAATAAAACGACGAAGAAATTTATCGAAATAAAAAGTAAATTTAAAATATTGTGAATAATAAATTCGAAATTTATAAAATTAAACCTTTGGATAACACAGAATTATTATTTTATAAAAATCGAAGCAATTAATAGTAAAACAGTAATATGCAAATCCAAGGACATTTTGTATAAAACGTTCTTGGGTTGATCAAATAGCGTTAATCTTCCATCTTGGATTTTATATCAAGTAATTTAAACTAATTACAATATATAAAATAAATTTTAATAATTAATACCTATCTTTAAACTTTCTGCGTACATCTCCTAACAAACAAAAGATATTTCATAAAAATCGATTCAGTCGTTTTTGACAATATATAAAATAAATTTTAATAATTAATACCTATCTTTAAACTTTCTGCGTACATCTAACAAACAAAAGATATTTCATAAAAATCGATTCAGTCGTTTTGGGGTTATAAGTGAACACAAGCACGCAGGCTTTTCATACTTATAATATATATAGTTAAATTATATATGAAATTTTAATTTTTCTCTACGGTTCAGTGCGCCACTTCTAACCATGCAATGCGCCCTTGTAGCAAGCTAAACAGATTGGCCACCCCTGCACTAAATGAACACAATGACTACATAAAAAACGGTAATGTACATATAAAGTTATTCTTATTGCTGTTCTGATAGCTGAAAATTACTAGTTCAAAATTAGCAAACCTGGGAAGAGGAACGTACCGATGAATGTCAGCACAGGCAGAACAAATATGCGAAATAGACTTAATTTTGAAATTGTGAATGTAACGTAACTTAATTTAACAAATTAACGTAAGAAATTAAAGTATCAAAAATTAAAAGACATCTTTTTCTATTTATTTTTATTTTTTTTATTTTTTATATTCATTTTGGTATTTTACAGACCCATTAAAATTTAATGGCTTAATTTTGAAATTGTGAATGTAACGTAACTTAATTTAACAAATTAACGTAAGAAATTAACGTATCAAAAATTAATACAATTCAAAATCTCGTAATTTTTTAAATTAACATAAAAGACATCTTTTTCTATTTATTATTATTTTTTGTTTTTATTTTTTATATTCATTTTGGTATTTTACAGACCCATTAAAAATTTAATGCTACCCAAAGGTTGAGAACGTTGCTATAGAACAATATAATGTACTCTAATATTTCTGAATTCATTCAGCTTTTTGCACTTGAATGTTCTACTTTTTTCTTATTTATAATATATTGAAAAGTAGAAATAAGTAAGAAATATCAGAATAAATTCATTGAAAATTATGCCAGAGTAATTTATTATTACTAATTGTGTATTGTAACAGCTACTATAAAAAACTCGTTCTATTACAGTAATTATTAGTGTGGAAGACAACCAAACGAGGCGATTGGTCACTGAATCACATCATTACTGTTGACTTTTCTACGCAGCCAATCAATATTACTTATACGAAACAGTCACCAAATAGCAGAGTTCTATACATGTATTCGATTATGCTCAGTTTTAGTATCGACACTAGTATATAGCTAAAGCGATTCAAATGTACATTATTAAGTGCACAAATATGCGTAGAAATAATTGTCAATAAAACAATTATATTTATTGAAAACTATAGCAGAAGAAGTTTCTCTCAAAATTTTCTTATAAAATTTCAAACTAAGTATTGCATATTTGTGATTTACCATGGAAACTATAGAACAATCTTGTCTTACGTGTCTTTTATACAAGGTGTTGTCAGCGACTAGAGTTTTTGCATTCCAATTGCTTTTACCTTGTGTTCTTCACCATAAAGAAGGAAACAATATTTTAAAATATAATCAGTTCAGTCCTGTAGTTTATGCAGTTTACATTAATATTGTTGAAACATTTCTATGGATGACAAGTGGCTACTTACTTTGGAATATTATATTTGGTAATGGGATCTGTAACAATTGGAGCCATATTCTAAAAGAGAATCATATTTTAATAGAAATTATAATTTTTATAATGTCTCTATATTCTTCGTTACAATTCAGATTTTTTAGAAGCAGAAAAATTCACATATTACAAATAAGTATTCGTGATGTTAAAGAACATAATATATTTAGAAAAATGGATTCATTTTTTTCTTTCATGCTGAAAATTTTTATCATCGATATGACAGTACTGAATGTTTTGTTATCTTATTATGTTTTGCCTTTATATAATCAAGTAAAATGTCCATTTATGAAACATTTTTGTTTCTATATGCAATACACATGGCTACTTTTTATTAGCAGTCATCTGATTATAGTTTTTTCTTATTTATTAATTGTAATATTTCTGATTTATTATCGTTTAATGGACCTATCAGACAAGTTATTCAGAATGAAAAGAAATACTACTTTTTCTTCATTAGAAAGAATGATTCGAGAGTATATAAAAATTTGGGAATATATTCAACATATAAATCATCAATTGCAAGAATTCTTTCCACTGATATATGGTTATGGTTTATACATGACGAGTTTTCTAATTTATCTTGCACTTTTCGTTCCCATGGATGATGGACTGAAAAATGGAATTTTAGTAGTAGCTTTATTTTATTTATCAGGTTTTCTGTTTGCTGCTCTCGGATTATCGCGACTGGCGTCATCAGTAAGTATATAGTTTATAATTTTTCAATAACGTTATTATGTTTTAATTAAAATTAAAGCATAATTTATATATTTTAGGTTTACGATGACTTTATCAGTATTGGACGATTTTCTTTTTCACATTTCTCAATTAAAGAAAGATTGAAGGTATCGTGATAATAAATATTTTAAATTGAACATAATATGAAAATATTAATTAATTTATTTTTATGTAGATTTTAGATTTTATGAAATTATTCGGAAAAATGCCTATATGTATTTCATTTGGAAGATTCTTTTTCGTCAATAAAAAGTTTTTCATTAGGGTAATTTATTTTTCTATAAAAACTAAAAATTTTACAATAACTTTAATAAAACTTTTAAGTGAATAGTTTGCTTTTCTATAGATATATTGATTAGCATTTAATTTATGGTAGAATATTAAACGAATTTTTCATATGTATTTTATAAAAGTTAAATAAAATAAGTGTATTTATTGAAGTCGAAACAGTTAAGAGAAAAATCCGTAAATATATTCCAGATATTTTTATTTTCTTTTATATTTTTCAGAAATTTCACTTTATTACAGTTAAAAGAGAGGTTATATTCTAAATTTAGGCAGTTATATCATTCTACATTTTTTTTATGTATTCATAGTCCGAATTTATACTATCTATGTATATTCAGTATATGATATTGCATATATGACTACAGCACATTAAATTTTATATGTGCAATACTTTAGCATATGTAAATACAACATTATTGTGACGATATTGTATTAGAACCGTTATATATAACGATATTAATTAAATTACAGTTTTATTTGTTTTCATGTTCTATAGCAGTGGTTCTTAACTGGTGTTCCCCGGAACACTGTTGTTCCGCGAAAGTGTTACAAATGTTTCAACAATATACTAACGTTTACATTTCAACCAATTGACACTAATCGTAACTTTTTCCATCGAAAATTGCATCGCACAAAATATAAATTATTCTGAATTAATGAATAAATTCATCAATAAAGAAGCCAGTAAAATCAATTTTTTATTAAAATATAAATATAGTGTATAAATTTTATTAAAACATTGTGTATAAAAATGTAAGTTTTGTAGTTGGTTAGCTTGTCAACAGATAATATTCTAAAATTGATATTCTCTGAACTGATTTTGAGGAATTTTGGATTTTTGTACAAGCAGAAAATCCAACTCTTTCCACAAAAGCACTTAAGATTTTACAGTTATCGACATCATATATATGTAAGATAGGCTTTTTAACATTAACGAACATAAAAACTAAAAAACACGAAATACTTAGGAATATTTACGAAGAAATGAGGGTAGCTTTATCACATAATTACACCTGATATTGCAAAAATTTGTAAAAGACAATTAGCTCGGGTATTGCATTAAACTTAATTTCAAAATGATCCATTTATCTAAAAGAGTTACTTACAGTTTTTAAGAATATATTTATTAGTTAATGCTTTTTTACTATTATTTAATGTGTAATGCATAATATTTAGTAAAATAAATGTCCATGCATATTTTTGCTGTTTGTTTTATGAGTTAGTGATATAGTGTTTCGCAAATTTTCTTTATAACAAAAAGTGTTCTATGACTTCGAAAAGGTTGAGAACCACTGTTCTATAGTATAAAACATCAATAGTATAAAACAAAAATAATACAAAGAGTTAGGAAATTAGTTTTTATAATGAAGTAATAATTCATATTGTGAAGGATTTCACAATAGACTCCGCACTCATTAGACCAAATCGAGAATGTTATATTCCATAAAACACATTTTGTAATTATATAAATAAACGGATGATATGTGCCTAGTGTATAATTATATAAATTTTTCTTTCTTATTTAATTACAGATTTGATAAGCATATTTACTAGTAAAGAAAATGCTTTTCTTGAAATACCTAGTAATTAAGTATTTATGATATAAATTAGAAAATTGGGTAGTTAATGATAAAATAATGAATTATGAAAATAGTTCACAATTTTGAAATAATACTCATAAATATTACATATATTATTTTAATATTAATAATAGCAGTTTAAGTTTTTAAATTTTGATTTACCTTTTTGAAACATGCACGCCTTTTTAGTAATGCGAAATAATAAATATCGTTTTCAATTTAGTTATTTATTGATAAGTATTTAATATTTTTCAGGCTGTATATGGAATTTATTCGATAATTTCAACTCTGCTCGAGTTAAGTGGATCAAGTAAACCACGTGTTTGCAACAAGAATCATGTCAACACATCTAGATCTGCTTGAATATACATTAACTTTTCAAATAATGAATATTATGTTTATAATAAAATTCAAGTATTACTTAGATCACCTATTTTATTTTTATGAAAAATTCACTTATTAAAATAAATTTTATTATTATTAATAATATTCGGTAGACTATTTATATTATGGTGTATGTTAACAGCGTTTATCGTATTGTTTTTTTAATAAATATAGAATTTCTAATATAAAAAAATTTATCATTTTAAATTTATCATCTAATATAGAAATAATATGAAGAATTTCATTTTTTTAATATTTGAATTAAAAACTCTCATAAATAAAAAAGAAAGATGAATTTATAATTTGAATGGTTCAGATTCAGTGCTCTTTCCACATACAAAACTATTTGAAAAATTAGGACAAGGACAATTGATCTTCATCCTAGAAGTGTTTGATCAAGATTTTCAGAAAATATTATTTTTTATTATTTATCTTAGGTTTAACTAAAGTGACCAGACTTCTCGGATAATCTGGAACAGTTCGGGTTTATGAGTGTTTTTCCCAGCTTGGAAAAATATCTCGAATTTTTCCCGGTTTTGAATAAAATGTCTCGAATTACGTCGTTTTTTACTTAAAAATAAATATTTCATATTAAAAAATTATAAAAAAGATTTACTAGTTTTAATTTAAAAAAATTCGCTATTCTTCTTCTTAACTTTTACTATAGGGTAAAGGCACTAAAGAGTGCGCAGTCCCAAAGAGCGCGCAATTCAATTTTTCAACAGTTGGCAGCACTGCTTCGTTTGCCACATTTGTAGTTTTGTTCCGTGTGAACTTATAAACATCTAGCCGAATTTACTGGCAGATATCGTTTATCTTGAAGAGCGGAGAAGGTAAGAATTAGTTTTTGGCTTTCTTGATGTAATTTTTTCATTCTGTTACATAAGCTCTGAGCCCTCGTTTAAGGGCTTTTGCTTCAAAATGATTATGTATTTCGATAGAATGGTTACTAAGCTACATTGCCACGTCCTGTTCAAGTCCTTCGAAAGCTGCTACCTATAGAATTTTCTTTAAACTTCTAATATTACACCAAAGAGTACGCACGTGAGGTATCCCAAAGAGTGCGCACGTAAAACCCACTTCTGGAGCAAGGTAAGACCAAAACAGATGGGTCTGCTAACACACAGAAGAAATTAAGGTTCTGCAATTCTGGAGAGGCATCCACTTCGAAGGAAAAAAAATCAACTGGAGTGTCAACAGAAAAAAGAATTTTTACTGTCCAAGATGCAATGAACAGTATCAAGAGCCGATAATAGAGAACTACGATACAGTGTGTGAAATGTGAGCTGTGGTGGCATGAGGACTGCTCTTCATTTGATGGAGCAATTTGTTTTAATTATGACCTTTGCTGAATGCGTACTCTTAGGTGCTTCTCTGCGCACTCCTAGGTGCTCCTGAACGCAAGAGTACGCATTTTCCATTTTTTGTTTTACCACACTTTAAAACAAAACTATTACTTCATTCATACTTTAATTTATATAACATCAAGTTTACATATTTAAAATTTATGTAATGGAAAAATTTTTCTTAAATTAATAAAATTTGCCTCTTTGTGTTAATTTATATTTTACCTACGCACTCTTTGGTGCCTTTATCCTACATGAATATTGTCAGAGTAACTCAGATGAATCAATCTGAAAAAATAGTAATAAAAGTAATAATAAAATATATTGTTTCGTTATCTCTTCTTGCTTTCTTCTTGAAAATTTTTTAATAATTTGCTTTTTTCATTGCTTTTCAAAAATTTTTTTTTTAGTTTTTCTAAAAAATTTTTTGTTTTTCTTTGATTTTTTCAAAACCGATATCATATACTCCCTATGTCCCCAATATCTAGAACGCCCCTGGTTGAAGTTTAGAAAATCTGATAACTTTAACTCAAATTTTAGTAAAAGTTCCTTAGACGAGGGTGTGAGGATGTCTTTCTAACGCCCATATGATTAATATTGGAATGAGTTGCTATCTAATTCTTACTCTTATAGAAAACAGTATTAAACGACAAAAGAGAAAAAATTACATCCACCTACAGTATTTCATTCTCACATCTTTTATGGTGTCGGCGATCAAATGAAGAGTGATGATAAATCTACACACCATCCTCTCTGAAAAAATATGAAGGGATGGGGCTAGAAACCTTAAGCATTAGGCTTTAAAGTCTATGTTTTTTATTTAAAAACATATTCAGGAAATATAAGGGCTTCGCACTTTCAACCTTATTTTTCACCAAACTGCAGATCCCACTAGAAGTGTGGACTACTCACGATGGATATTGGAATGAAATAATCTACACTCTAATTTCCTCCTGGATAAGAAGCTATATTAAACTACACAAGATAAAATACATTCATTGTTTGCTTCTTATATGTGTAATAGGGTTCGCAGTTTGATGAGAGATGATTTTGAATGTACCAGATACGTATCCTTCCTCAAAAATTTGAGAGATAGTACTCGAAATTGAACCTGAATTATCTTAATTTGAAAGATTTCTCTTCTCCAAAGAATTTCTCAAAAACTTAACTTTAAAAATGAAGAAAATAAATGTTTCCTTGTTCTCTCTTTATAATATTGCAAATATCTGAATTTCATGAGATTTTAATACGAAACATGAATTTCTGATCGTAGTTCTTGAATCTCAAAAGTTGATGTTTTATAAATTTCAACGCCTGAAATTCACAGACATCTTTTGACATATTCATCTTTTGATATCTTTTTATGTATAAGGAAAAGCTTCGTTTAACCTTTTTATTCAATATGTAAAGTAATTTTAATGCTGTTAGATTTTAAATTACTTTACATATTGAATAAAAACAGTGAACTCTTGTTAGATGTCGCCACAGCCTAGAGAGAACAGATTGATTTAACGCAACTTTTCCATAGCAACACAATTTTTCTATTGATTATCAAAATTACCTCCATCAATATATTTGTAAAGCTTATTTGTTATTATTTTTTGTAATATTATTCGTATTCAGAATAATTTTATTCTATATTTCCATTATATTTAAATGAAATTATACTATGCATTCGGTAAAGAACTGCAATATGAATGATAAAAATAATGTTTTTGTAATGGCAGATTATGTATGATGGAAATTATATGATTTTAAAATAAATGGTTATATATATATCAAAATAATTCAATATTCTAGTAATTAATAATTGCTGATTTCAAATTTTTTCATTGAAAAATGTAAATATTTTAAGAAATTAAAATCACTTTATGCGGCTTATATAAATTTCTATAGTACAAAAGTCAGAATAAAGTGAAAGTAAATAATCTTATTTTTTAATAAATTGTAACAATGAATATAAAATAATCAGAGAATTTTCTGTTTATTAAAATGAAAAAAAATCTTCACTAAAAACATTTATATATTAAATTATCGCCGTGAAGATGGCTGCTACTTTCGAATTTTGACTTTTTTTCTTCAAAAATAGTTTGAATATCGTAAAAAACTTTTTTATATTTAATATTAGCATTTGCATCTTTACAGTTGGATTTCCAGCAAGAAAATAATATCAAGATCCAATCGCCCAGTTTAAAATTTAGAATTTTTTTTTTATTTTGAAAAAATTTGCAAATCGTCATCAATTTTGGCATTTTCAATATTAATTTGTACCTCCATCTTTACTCCCCAGAGTCAAAATATTATGTCGAACTTTACATTAGAACAGTTATTGATTTCATTAACCGTATATATATAATATAGGCCCTATATAAAATATAGCACATAATATCAATCTAACTATTATGTGAAACTCTCAGAAGCCAAGTTGACTTCATTTTTTAAATTTCTTTTGTGTATCTTCTTTTATGTGATACACAAAAGAAATTTACAATAAATGTTTAAAACATTTATTGTAAACTTCTTAAAATAAACTGTTATTGTAAATTTTTAAATTTACAATAAAAGTTTAAAACGAGGAATTTACAATAAATGGAATTGATCAGTTTGGCTTCTGAAAGGCTCATATGTAAATAAAATTTCTACTCATAAATATTTTATATATTATAAAATAGCAAATCTATTGATTAAACGGTTATTTAATATAATTTTAAATGATAATAAATCAATTAATATTGATGAAAGGCTCATATGTAAATAAAATTTCTACTCATAAATATTTTATATATTATAAAATATCAAATCTATTGATTAAACGGTTATTTAATATAATTTCAAATGATAATAAATCAATTAATATTAAATTTATTTATGCAATATATCAATACTTTGGTTTATAGAAGGTGAATAGAAATTTCAACTTCAGTTACAATATTTTACTATATGTGATCTGTTCTAAGATAAAATTGTGTACAACTGAAAAATAAGACATTTCTGTATAAATTAAGACAACTATCTATATTAATTTTTTTACTCACAATCATCTGTTATATCCATTTCATTCTGTTCAATAAGAACTCATTAGTAATATTTCAATATTCTTGGGAAATGAAAATGATTTAATTAAAAAATGAAATGATTTAATTTAAAAAAATTATTTACTGAAGAATTCTCTTTTCCAACTTTTACTATACATAGAATATGTTTATCTTAATATAATCAATGTGAATGAATCATTTTTGAAGAAAAATAATAAAAATAATAATAAAATATGCTGTTTATATTTCTTTATGTCTTCCTGCATTCTTTTTGCAAAGTTTTTAATAATTTACTTTTTTCATTTTTTTATAATTTTTTTTGGAATTTGTCCAATCCATACCTAAACACCTATGCCCCCAATTTGAGCGTACCGGGTTAAAGTTAAAAAAACTGATTATTTTAGTTTAACTCAAATTTTAGCGAAAGTTCCATACACGAGAGTGTCATTCTAATGCCCATATTATTATTACTGGAATGAATTGCTACCTATTTATTATTCTGATGGCAAGCTGTATTAAACCACATAAGAGAAAATAATACTCGACCATTATACTATCACATCCCTTATGGTGTCGACGATTAATTCAAGGATGATATTGATAGATCAACGCGGCCTCTCTATAAAAATATGGAGGAGTAGGGCTAGAAACCTTAAGTATTAGGCTTTAAACTCTATGTGTTTTTAGTTCAAAATATTTTTAGATGTTTTATAAATTTCAACATCTGAAATATACAGATTTCTTTTGATGTATTTATCTATTGATATTAAATATTTGATAGTTTTTTATATACAAGAAACTGCTCCATTTAACATTTTTGTTCAATATGTAAAGCGAATATGTAAAGTGATTTCAATGATGTTAGCATTGAAATTACTTTACGTATTGAATAAAAACGGTATACTGTTGTTAGATGTCGCTACAATCTGGAGATAATAAATTTAAAGCAACTTTACCATAGTAATACAATTTTCTATTGATTATCAAGGCGCACGGCCAGATTCCCGCCTCACACACTGTATATTTACTTCAATCAACTTAAGCACTGTTTGTCACCTCCATAACTTCCGTTCCGCTTATGTTAATAACAAGAAAATTGTATAACTTGTTAAGCTTTATTTCTTCATGGCCATGTATAAATTTCAAGCTTTAATACACAAGTGTCTAGGTGAGAGTGGCCCCAGAATGTCACAAATTTTGGCACTAACTGATTCATCAAAATTAATGTGTGTTTTCCCTAGACGTAGAATCTTGAAATTTGGCACAAGTATAAGGTGTAGGATACAGATAATGGAAAGTTCCCAAAATTCCAATTTCTCAGTTATTTTTGGGACTTATTATTTACTTTACCCGAAGAGATTGAGCACGTCGTATCTGGCAATGCGGCATCGCCTAAATAGCAATCTTTTTTAAAGAGTATATATATGCGTTCAACCGAAGAGATTGAGCACGTCGTATCTGGCAATGCGGCATCGCCTAAATAGCAATCTTTTTAAAGAGTATATATATGCAGATAGATATCAGACCCCGATGTAGATTTCAACTAACAAGAATCTTTAATTAAACTAGTAAACCCGTTGCAGCTACGCCAGCAATAAAAGAATTTGTCGGTGATCGATGAATGATTTTATAATTTAATGATTTCAAAATTTAATCTAATTATTAGACGAAATTTCTTTGTTATTAACAAAATATGTCTTATTAATTAAAGAACATATTTTTTTATAAAAACTAATTATGGAATTTTCAGAATAACTGGAAAGAATATTGATAAATTAAAATTATCTGAAGCATTCGCTCGTGATGCTGCAATATATAATTGACCATGAGAAAATACATTTTTCTAAATATACTCCATCCAGTTGAATTCAAAGATTTGTATTGAATCTTAATTATTGTGATTCTATATACTGATTTCACTGGAAACTTCTTTGCCATTGAAAAGGAAAATCATGATCACTTAAAGAGTCATTGTGGAAATTAAAGCATGTTAACCAACTTGACACACATTGATTGGTCTCCTCCCAATTATTTTCTTAACGAATAATTTGGCGCTGTTGGCTAATCAATCTACTGTTGCCTTATTTCTTATCAACGCTACAATTATTCTGCATTTTATATCTAATTAATTAGAAGTAATTTCAGAATTTTCTATTGAATTTAAATACTCCAGTGGGACTAAAGTTTTTCGCCAGAGGCATCGAGAGATGTCGCCTAGCCCGGGAAAAAATTTACATAGGCTCCCAAGTAATTTTAAAGTTATAAGTTTGGGCCAGTTTATTTTCCCTTCTTCGGACTCTAATTTTCAGCACATGTTTCTACGGTTACTTAGCGCGTAAAAAAACAAATTATAGGATGATGTCCGAGTCACTGTGAATCCCGGGACCGGGAATTTTACCCAACACTCCCTCCTCTGGTTGGCCCTGCTTTTCGAATCGGCCGGATGGCTGCGTGGGAAAGCTTCGGCCTTACCACCCTGGAGGATCCGGGTTCAAATCGCGTGGTAAAGCTTCGGCTTACTTGGGAAAGCTTCGGCTTACCACCCTGGAGGATCCGGGTTCAAATCCGAGTCAACACCTCCAATTTTTCAGGAGGGGTCCGGGCCCGGCCTGTTGAACCCATCTTCAACCATCCGGTTGACCCCATTACGGGTGTTGGCCAGCCTGTGATTTCAACCATCCGGTTGACCCCATCATGGGTGCTGGCCAGCCTGTGATGGGCCGGTTGACCCCATCATGGGTGCTGGCCAGCCTGTGATGGGAGCTATAAATGGCCGCCACCAGATAAAGAATATCCCATGAGGATATGGCGGCGTATTAAACTAACCTAACCCTGCTTTTCGCTGTATTTACAGTGTATCTTGGGACACACTGCACCACTTCCACTTAATCGTTCTTGACGTCATTAGGCATTCTATCTACTGACCAATGACCGAATAGTTTAGAAACAGAAAATTCGGTTGTTTTCCTTGCTGAAAAGTGTGATATCACTACATGGCGGCTCTAAAACTATTCAGTTAAACTAAAATGAAAGGTTTTTGTGAATTAATGTGTAATTATTATCCAAGAAATATTATATAGTGATGTTACAAATATGACTGAAAATATTTCTTCATTTTTACTTTTTCTTTATTTATCTAAATCTGTCAGATAATAAATATAATTAATATTTTTGTAATGTATAAGTATAGAAAAATAACAGCAAAGTCTTTGAGAGTATTTATTTACAAATAAAAATATAATTTATCTGGTTTCGAAATCGTTTTGCATCCAACTTAATTTTATATTTTTCGTATCTAGAACACATTTTATTTGCCTATTTATTACTCTCCGTTAGTCTTAGCGATGATCAATTTACACGTAGTTATCGTTGTTGCTCGGAGAACGATGACGACGTATAATTTTCCTGAGAATTTTTACCAATAAAACTGTCTAATTTTGACACGTTATTACAGATTTATGTATCGACTATTGAGGACGTCTCTTAGAAAAATTATAGCATCAACTTATTTCGGCTACAGATTTATGCCAACCACACACATTGGATAGAATATTTACTTAAACTGACTAAAGATCAGATATTCATTTATTAAATTGAACTTTCCTGACGTCGCTAAAAATATAGTATAGGTTAGAGAGAGAATATTCAGTTGTTTCCTTGCGCGAAAGTATGATGTGATAACATGGCGGACCTAAAGCCATTCATATAAGTTACTATGAGAATAATTGCAATAAATGTAATACTGGCCAAAGTAGTATCAAACGAAAGAGACAATCTTTAGTTCAAAGCGCATTAAAGAATCAGAGATGAAATTGGTACGTTTTTGGAAATATATATACCTTTTTGTACGAATCTTTTACACAACAGAACCGATAACTGCATATTTAATTACGTGTCGGTACAGTGAATTGTTAATTCTAGTAAATAGTTCTTAATATAGCGATCTATCTGGAATATATCACTGAGTTATCTCTCGTTTCTTTTTGTGATCGTTTGACATATAGATTGATCGCTTTCCTTATGTACCGGTACTACTTTTACCGGACTTTACAAATTTAAAACTATTCCATCGCGCGGCTCGAAATCATCTTGCACTAAGTTATTTTGTGTATTTTTCATGTCTATTACACTTCTTTTGTTTTATTATTTACTATTTAGTCTAACCGGTGAACACACGTTATCTACACGTGCTTATTTGTTATTCATACAAATGATCGTTGGCTATAGTATCCATCGACAATGTTTTCAGCAATACAACTGCCTAATTTTGACAGATTGCTATAGACTGATAAACATCTTGACTAACTGAGAAATCTCGTAGAAAAATTTAAGGATGAGCGTGTTTTGATATTTCGATTACAGCCATGAGCTATCAACCCAGGCAAATGGAAGAGGAGACGTCTGTAATCGGATTGATTAACTATCAACTATTCACTCATTTTCGCTGAATTTCCCTAAAATCATTTGATAAGACTATTTAGTGGTAAATAGCAGGTTAGAAAGGAAATATTCAGTTTTATATTCATTGCGCAAGAAACAGCGTCACGTCACAAATATCACTAATAAAAAATACAGATACTTTAAAATGAAAGATATTTGTAAAATTTATTCATTTTTGTGTTATGTTAATTAATATATATCCTTCTCAGCTATTAATTAATGCATGATTATCGTCAAAAAGATAAGACTTAAGTTAATCTACCAGAAAGCCCACCTCTCAGGTGGACACATCGCTCCATCTATAGAATAAGTTAAAAAGTTTTGTCATTATTTGATTTTTCGAAATTTTTTATACGGTTTTTAAAATATATATTTAATAGTCAAAAACTCTAATTTCACCTCATTGAAACTGAAATCAAAAGGAATTATAAAATTTCATTGAATAGTCTTCGAGATATTTCATACTAAAGTTGTACGTGACACTAATGAGGATAAACAAATTATTATATAGATTAAAGATTCGTGTTAATCGAACTCTACATTGTGATGGAAGAGGATGCATGAATATATTTATTTAAAAAAAGACTGCTTTATAGGAGACATGCTCGATTGCTTTGGAGTGAAGTCTAGACGCTCCGTAGTGCGCAGCATGAAAACAAAAAATCGGTTATTACGGAATATTCTAGTAGTTTCGGCCGAGGATCATACTTTATCACTTGTATTAAAATACTGTTGATACGAAAAGGATAATTTATAAACATCGATTAAAAGGAAAAAATGGCGTCTTTCAAAGAATTAAAATTTATTTTTAAATGAATTTAATCATCAGTTTAAACCAATAGAAATGCAGAACTTTTTTTAAAGGTTGAAAGACATTATAGGCATGTAGACTTGTTTCATTTCATCAAAAGGGAATAGAAGTATCTATCTCACCAAAAACGAAAATGTAAAAAATAGTCAAATTTTCTATCTCATATTTATTTAGCGTGTTTATTCAATATAACAAGTTAGCAAAAAGAATAGATATCCCATCAAAAACATAAATATGAAAAAATGCGTCCATTCTATTCTACGAGTTTGTTTGGCCACCATAAGAGTAGAAATCTATAACGGTGCAAGTTCTATTCTAACTCCGATGTCGAAAAATGAAATTTCAATGCTGAAATAAATTCAATATTGTATCACCTCTTCAGTTTTTTACTTAGCGGCAAGTTTTAATATCTGTGATAGCTGGGTAATAATTTAAGTGAATAATTCTATTATTTAATAAAATAAAATTATAAATTGTATATTTTTCTCTTTTTTAAAAGTAGAAAAGTATTCTTCCCTATAATGTATTCCCCCTTTCCCTATACATTAAATTATGATATGAAATTTATATCACGATTTGAAATTCGAAATTTTGTCTTTTAAAATATTCAGTAGGTTGTAAATCGTGAACTTTTCCACTTTTAATATTATCGTTTTTGTTCTTTAATATTATCGTTTATATTATTATCCGTTTATATTTGCTGTTCTGAACGAAAATGAGGGTCCAGTCCTCAGTTTGGAATTTTCAAATATTTTGTAATACTTTGTAAATCGATAGAATTTTTGGCAGTTTTAATAGTTTTATTTCACCCTCACCATTTACTTCCCAGAATCAAAACCTTCGGTTCTAGCGCCTTTATGTAATTTCATTAATCATTTCATAATAGGCTATATTTATCTATATTTAAATAGAGTACTTAATATCATCTGTCCTTACTTAATGTCATATTAGTCTCTTAGAAGACAAACTGATTAAGTGCATTTTTTTATAAATTTCAATTTTGTAGCAGAACACAAGATTAGTACAGACATGTGCTTGAATAATAAAATTCAGGAATTTAAAAAAAATGGAGATAATTAGCTTGGTTTCTGAGGAACTCATATATAAATACAAATTTATATTTATAAATATTTTATAAATTATAGCATATTAGTTATATTGATTAAATTGATATTTAATATAATTTTCAATGTAAATAAATCAATTAATAATAAAATTTCATAAATCTTCATCTCTATATATTGTATAGTTATGATTAGTTGTTCTCCTATATTATTTGATATAAAAAACAGACAATAATAAATAATTTCACAATTCCTATTTTAAGATATATTAACATCATTAAAAATACTTATAGAAGGTAAAAATACCCATTACATATTCATCAGGATACATTGATATCGTATTCCTTTGAACATAAATAACATATAAATGGGTTGAACATAATTTCTTGCAATAAATTAGAAAGTATTTTATAAAATTTTTATTATTATTAATGAAACCAAACATTATTTCTATATTTTTATACACGTTAGATGAATGCTACTTTATTTTTTCAATTGTTTCTATAAATTCAGAAATAATGAATAGTTGTTATCTGAAGATGTCCAATTAAACATTTAATTTATATCGTTAAGGATAGAAAACAGAAATAATACGATGAAGATAAATTAAGAAAACTTTATAGAGAAAAATCAAGTTTACATAGTAAAATTTTAAAGCTATTTAATTAATATATATTTATTGTCAATTCTTATGTTCGGAAAAATTGTAAAAATTCAGCTAAAATCTATTTATTAGAATAAATTCGTATATATAAAAAATATTCTTCTGAGCAACAGACTCATGCATAAAATAAATTTTATTCCAATTAATTGCATACATTCTGTTAATTATTTTTCTGCAATCCTTATATAAAATTTTAATTATAGATTTGATACAGGTTTTTATAAAACATTTCTATATATAAATTTGTTTATACAGTACTTTAGTGCAAATTAGATTTATGTATTATTCAGTAATTTTTTTTATTTTATTCAGAAAATTTTATATTACGAAATAATTTGTAACAATTTTCGTTATTCACTGAACAAATCTGTGCCGAAACATTCTGCGTATTATGATAAGAATGAGCGGAATACTGTTTCATATTAGCATAGTTTCAAGTAATCAACAAATATGCAAATGAATTTCTTCATAATCCTTTATAATTTCAAAAAAAAATTAAAATATAGTGCATTAGAATATAATTATGAATGACTTATGTTGAGGGATGCTTTTCTATAAAGACAATTGTATTGAATACGAAAAAAATCTTTCATGCTTATAACTGAAATTGAATATTGTAATTTGAAAAAATTTAACACCAATTCAGAATTAATTAATTAATTAAATTTCAATCAACATCAAGAATTTGTTTGGCCTGTATGAATTTTATTTATTCGTAAAATCTTATATATTTAATAGATTATTTTTGTATACAGAAATGTTTAAAATTGAAATTATTTACTATAATTAATTTAAAATCTTTTCTAACATATTTATTTGCAATATTGTTGATGTGTTGTAATGTTAATGTTGTGAAAAATCAGCTAAAATCAATTTATGATAAAAAATACTTGTGTAAAAATATTCTTCTGAGGAATAGACTCAATCATATAAGAAATATTTTATCAAATTAATTCATATATTCTCTTATTTATTTTTTAATAATTGTTTTATGAAAGTTTTAAATATAGATTTAACACAAATTTTATAAAACATTTCAACCTATTAATTTGTATACAATATATCATAATTAGGTTTATTGAGTATATTGATTAGAAGTTTAAGTTTTCATACGAATTTTTTATTCTATGGTATTTGTTGTAAGATATAATTCCACAGCTAGAAAACACGAAATTTCTATATAATTAACACAGCTATTTTTTCTTTACTGCTTAATCAAATGCTGTACGTATTTCGTTCTGTTAAATATGAAATTTTGATAATCTGCATATATTTTTGGAAAATGAATTGATATAACAAAAAATAGAACTTCTATTAAATCAATTTATTGTCTACACATAATCTACATAATTTTGTTTGATGCTGCTAGTCTTAAGATGGAATTTACTAAATAAAAAAAACATTGTAAAACTGTTAGATTCAAGAAATTATTTTTCATTTTCTGTGTTTTGAATAATTTTTGTTTTTAACTTCTTAATGGATGATATTAAATACAAATTCTTCCGTTTCTTTATTATTTCCCGAATTAATCTTGCGATTATTGCGTAATTTATATTTTATTGATTAAAATTTATATTATGAAAGAATTTTATAGACTTTTCAGTTATTTACTGAACAAATCTGTGCTAAAACATTATGAATATTATGATAAGAAAGAGTAAAATAGTGTTTCATGCTTACATAATAATAATAAACAAAAATTTCGTAAAATATTCGATTAATATGCAAATGATCTTTTTGATAGTCCTTATAATTACGAATGACTTATGTTGAAGGATTCTTTTCTATAAACACAGTTATTTTTTATATCCTTTCCTCTTAGTTCGAGCAACGATGAAAACACTGAATAAATACCGCTCACCACCTGTAGGAAAAAAGATATATTTTTATGTTTTAATAAAAAATAAAAAATTTATTAATTATTTCAATAAAATATTAAATTATTCATTATTGGAAAGTAGTAACAGGTATGAAAATTTTTATATGTAATATCAATAAAAATTTGTTTAGGAAACGGTTGTATGTTCAGCAAAAATAGTTTAACAAATCAATTTCAAGTATAGAGAAAAATGATCAAGATTGATCTATTTCTGGATCAAGAATACAGTAAAATTAAATATCAAACTATTTAAAGTATAAATTTTATATATTTAATAAATGAAATATATTTATAAAATACAAACGATTTCTTTTGAAATTTCATAGTGAAAGTTTTTGAGTCTGATGCATTACATGTTTAATTATTTTATAAATTTCGATATTCCTCCCCTTTTGTTAACATCGTTTTTTTTTTTAGTTTTTGGATTGTCGTTGAATATTATGGGCAAAAACTCCTTCATTGAATATAAAAAGTCTAATCAATACATATTGTACTACGTATGATACTACAAATTTTATATATTTTATAAAATAATATTTATGTTTACATTTCTTGTAAAATATGTAAGAAATCTATATATATAATATAAAGTTTATGTACAATGACTGATTAAAGTAATCAATAAAATTTGTAAAATTTATTGGAGTGATATTTATTATACAAACGAGTTTACTGCTCAAATGAATGTTTTTATATAAAAGATTGGATCAAACAGTTCCCGGGCTTTACTTTTAAAAAAATTCTAAAATATTTGCATACAAATCAATCAAATTTTTCGAAGTACTGGCCTTGATTATTAACACATTTCTCTTATGATCAGAAAACACCGCAAATGCTTTGGAACAGTGAATCTTTGAAACTGTCTTTATGCTTTCCTCGCAGTGGCCTGAACCTCCGTTTCTTCCTGAAATTTTTGAAATTTAGTCTCGGAAACAAGCATAATCAAAACATAGATTAGGGCAGCCCCTAATCTGTGTTTTTTGATTTTTCAAAACTGTGGGGGGTGATCCACTAGGGGAGCGCTAGTCTATTCCAAGGAAGAATTAACAAAAAACTTCATTTTTGGAACAAACATATAAAAAATAAATTGAAATTGATGTCAAGAAAAAATTAATTGGTAAAAGATTTATAAATACAATACAAATATTCATGTATCCAGAAACGTTCTGATGTAGCTATTTTAAAGACAAAATAAGGATCTCGTTTAGTGATGGAAAAAGAACTGAGAGCAGCGATATCTTCCATGGCACCAAATTTGAGAGAATTTGTTCTGAAAAACCAGCCCACCTATCACATTAAATATTCTGTTGCATTAAACATATGTTCTATTTTTCGTTTTTTTTTTGTAACATTTGTTTAATTGTATTAAAAATTATCACACTATAATAAATATATATATACAGGGTGTCCTAATAAAATATATACACTCTTTGAAAGTTCTTAACTACAACATTTTTTGTTATTTTTTGAAGTTTGAACACTTGAAGTAATGGCTGAAATCATACTAAGCTTTGAGGAAAAGAAATTTATCTTAAAATGCTATTGGAAGACTGAGAACGTAAGTGAAGTGTAAAGACAATTTAGAATGGAGTTTCAACGAGATGCACCAACACGACTCGTAATTGCTCGTTTGCGAGATAAATTTGAGATGGGAGGAACTGTTCACAATGTCCATAAGAAACATTCAGGAAGACCACGGACATCCACTTGTCCCAAAAAAGAAAGAGAAGTCATCGAAAGGTTTAAGAAATCTAGAAAAACTGTTCGGCAAGCGTTCGTGAAACAGGATTACAAAATCGAGCATCCATTGCATTTTGTAGCGTTCTCAATGGAAATCTTTCTTTCCTTATAAGGGTGTGGTAATTAGACCAATTTAGGGAAGGGTTATAGCTCCCGGATGTTATTCCCCAGTTGCTTTGTTTCCTTTTTTTTTAATTAAAAACAAACGGGATTGTGGGAAAAAGAAAAAACAAAGCAAGGGGACAGGCAGTGAAGGTGAGGTGAGCATCGAAGACAGAGGTGTAGAGAGAGAGAGTAGAGATCGGATGGAGCGGGTCAGACATCAAGGTTCTCTGGGGAGATAGATCCCAGAGTGAACAGAAGAGAACCGGACAGTGGTGGACTTCTGGGGCATTCCGTGTGGATCGGGAAAGTTTTTCTCTCCTGTGTATATATTTTTTGTGTTGTAAATAAACTTGTGTATTTGAAGTAACGTTGAGAAGTCTGTAGGAGTGTATTCGATATCAAACTATATCGAGAAACGAAAACAAACTCGGACCACGAACTTTATTATTATGTAAATAACCACAAAAACGAAAATTTTCAGTTGAGATACCATTTTATTTCATTACTTAAAACTGATATGCTATATATAATATAAAATTAATAATAATTTAAATATATATAAATTTATTTATATTTATATTTTTAGAAAATTCATATTAAGAATATGAATTAATTTCTAAACAAACAATAAATAAATTAATATATTTATTTATAATCATTTCATTTATGCGAATTCATTTTTAAAAAATTTTGCTACCATAGTGAACATGTGGAAAATATCTGTCGACGATGCCAAAAGTTGTTGGGAATCCCAAAAGACTACAACAGATCGGATGATTTGAGAAATCGCTTCGCATTTACCCATACACGGACAGATCTGTCAAACGATTTGGTCTCTGACGACGGATTTGACGAGAAATTGCTCCGTGTGTGGCTGCCTTAAAATCAGTTGAACGATTTGTAAATCTGGCGACCGGTCTGAACGATCCGTCTCAACCAAGGTCTCAACGACAGATCTGAACGATTGGTTTCAACGACAGATCTGATGATAAATCGTTCCGTGTGTGGAGTCCTACAATCGGTCTGACAATTAGGCAGTTTGACGACAGATCTGAGGATAGATTGCATCGTGTGTGTGGACCGTCAAATAATGACCGATCGAAACAATCTGTTGTTGTGATCGGTCTCACGACAAATCGCTCCGTGTGGCGGCCTTTAGTATTGTTGTGTCGATGATCAGCTGCTCTTTGCACCCCATGTGACTTCTATGGCAACCTTTCTGTTGTTCTGTGAGAATGTTGTTTTCTTCGATGTGTGCATATATTTTGTTGGTGATACATGAGGTTAAAGTTTTGTATAGTGTTAGTAAACAAGTGATTGGTCTGTATTGTTATGACTTTCCAGTGTTTGTGCTTTTGGGTTTCATGAAAGTGATGCTGTGTGTAAGAAAGGAAGGTGTGTCTTTTGGTTCGTGAATGAGATGTGAGAGATGTTTGGTCAGTAAGTCATGAAGACAGGTAAAATGTTTGTACCAAAATTTCTGGATACCATCTATACCAGGGGCTTTCCAGTTGTGAGTGTATCTAATTGTATTTGTGAGTTCTTCAGGAGAAATGGTGGTATAGGGCATTTCTGGTACATCTAATGTACGTATTTCCTCTTCTGCAATCCAACTTGCTCTCTGGTTGTGTGTATCTGGCACTGCACACAGGGCAGACCAGAAGTTAGTGAGTGATTGTTGAGTTGGTATTTTTCTGTTTACTGTTTGTTTAGGCTCTTGAGAGTTATGTTTCTGTAGAATGTTTTTTCATTGTTTGTGAATAGTGTGTTGTCTAGTTTACATGCTAGGCTGGTTTGTATCATTTCAGGCATTGTGTTTTTGCTGCAAGTTTCTGTTTTAGTGTGCCTATGTATTCTTTAATGTGTGTGTTGTGGTTTTCATGGCATGTGTGTTTTTTAAGTTTTTTGAAAATCTTTCTAATTGATTTCATGAATTTTGCGGATGTGTTGTTTTTGTGTATTGGGTGAGTCTACCTAGTTCTGTTCTGATTTCGTTTATTTGTTTTTGAGTCGTTTTTGCCAGGCAGGCTTTAAGTGGTGTTTTGTGTTTGTGCCCATCTTATTTGGAAGTGTTTTAAGACCTAGGTGTGTAGTGATAGTGACAGCAGCAGCATAAATGTGTGTATTTCTATAAGTGTTGTTTCTGAATTAATAAGTTTTGGTAGAATGTGTGTGTTCATATAATGTAGTGTATTGTTCAACTATTGTGAGTTGTGAAGTTTAGGGATGCGTGGACATTGCGTGGGATCCATACCTGTGAATTTGGTTAATGTTTCCTGGAGTGTGTCAGTGAGTTTATTTATTAGATCTGCATCAGTGTTGTTGATGGGCTACGTGTTGTCATCAATGTATGTTATTTCTGGTGTCTGTTCCACATCGTGTTCTATTTGTGTGTATGAACTGGTTTCATGTTGTGGTATTTATTGTGCTACCTGAGTTTTAATGCTTTCTAATGTACTGTGATGTTTGGGTATCTGCTTGTGAATTTGTCATAGAGTTTCCTTTTCTACCCTGTAATGTCGGTTTCTAATTTTGTAATTTTGTAATAAGATGAATTCATTCGTGTCAGTTGTCCATTTCATGTGTTGGCATGGTTTTCCAGCCTTGGTGGTCTCTGGCTGAGTTTCCAGGGAAACACTTTGGCTGGTTGGGCTCTGATGTGGTGACCCATTTCCTACTGTGGGTATGTGTATTGTAGTAGCCAGGCTTAGGTTGGTGCTGCTTTAGCCACCTGTGGCCAAGGAAGACTGTAGAAAACTTTCCGAATATGAGCCTCTGTCTAACTCACAGACACGGACCTTGTTAACCCGGGCAACGTCCGAGCTGGTGTGCTTTCGTTTTCTGCTTTGTAGCATTGCATACCAGAAAAACACCACCGAGGTGGGGATACCTGCTAGCATTTAGTTGAGCATAGTGGAATAGCCTTCTAGCCCAGAGTGACCCTACAAGAAATAAAATTTCTGGCTTGCATCATCTATTCTGCCCACGTATACCCCTCCACCACTTTGAGGCAGCTTAGCAGAATTCAGAAGGGGTTATTATCATTATTATTATTATTATACCATCTTTTATTTTTTTATGATATATATATATATAGTAATTTCTGAATTAATTATATTACTATTACTGCATGCAAGATATATATAAAGATAAAAGAAATATAATATTATTTCATTGAAATATTACTGAAAATAATAAACTTAATGAAAATACTATGTTTTAAACTTATAATAAACTTTTAAAGCACGGTAAATTTGTATATATTACTGCTAAAGCTGCATTAAGTAATTAATGCTAATGTTGAATCAAATACCTGACAATTATATGTATACATTTTATTTTTGCTCTGTTTAATTCAGCTAAGGAAATAGTCATTACATCTGATGCATTTTTGCATGACATAGGAACAGTTTTGAAACAGAAACAAAACAATGGACTATTTTGTCTAGTGGCTTATGAATCCAAAAGTTTGATTTATTTCAGAAGAATTGGCTCAAATTATAAGACTTTATAATAAGTTTTTATGTCACAATTATAATAGATCATAAGCAGTTAATCCCAATATTTTCAAAGAAATCTACTGATAAATTATCATCAAACTGCAGTGCATGAAGTTGCAAATAATGAAATATTCCTTTGATATTATACATATATCAGGCAAAGAATCAGGGGTAGCAGATCTACTTTTGAGAAGACTGTTACCAAAATCAAAAACTGATAAACTTAATTATGATATTTCAGTTTATAAAAATCTTCTAGGATTGTACTAAAGGTTACATCATCACACAGAATAATGAAATTTATCATCAGCTGAAACAATTTATTATGAAAATGGTTGGCCAAAGAAGCAAACAAACTTATCACTGACTGCATAAGGATAAGGATTCGACATATGGAAATAATTTTTAAATTTGAATTACAAGAACAAATATTGTATTCTTTTTATGTTCTTTGTAAGTTAATATAACGCTGAAGATGGTCTAGTGGATAGACCGAAAGTACTTCATTTGTGAAATAAAATAGTTTGGAAGTCACTACTGCCAATTGTGCTGTATATGAGTTGTCATAAACATATGATCAATAAGCAAAATTAGCTACTATTTCAAGACTTTACAATTTACATCTATATGAAATTTATTCAATACAGTTAATGAGTTTTGTTCAGAAATTGTGAAAACCATCATCAAATTTGATTTGTAATCATTCATGATTATTATACTATACTTTGCTACATAGAAAAGTAAAAATATTCATTTTTATTGGTATACCAATTCTAAGTTTATGGATATTTTTGGACAATAAAAAATTAGGAAAAAAAAATTCAACTTTTAATTGAATAAATATAGTTTATTAATAATAATAATATTTAGTCAGATTTTATCAGCAACTGATATTCTTAAAATAAAAATTAAAATTATTTACTTGCAAGATTTTTTAATTGTTAATAGGTACTCTCTCAAACTGAAACAAAAAAGCACTTTTAGCAGTAAAGGTTCTCACCAAAAATTTGTTAAAAGCAAAAATGTTTTCGATATCATAGATACCATCTTCGGTTGCAAACAATAAAGAACAGAAGAATTACAATTCATTTTAAATGTAAATGGAACACAAATTAAATTTAAACATGTTGACGTCAGAACATAAATATTCAGAATATAACAAAAAAATTTTTTAGAAAACATATATATATGATACATATGGTTATATTTAATGGCAAATATAAACATTTAGATATGCTACATACTTTTCTTAATAGCATATTTCCATACTGGGCTTAAATCTTCCGCTTGCCTAATATTAATGGTATTAGTTGTTTCATTAGCTTTCATAATTTCAAGTTTTTCCCTCATTCGTAAATCTTTGCGATCATGTACGCTTTTGATTACCTTCGCATCTTGCCAAATAATGTCGACATGCTTTCCATAGGCTCTTTGTGCCAAAGCAGTAACAAAGTGGCCTTTAGAAATATTACTTTTATGTTCTATAAGCCTCTCTTTAAAGTTTTTAGATGTAGCACCTACATATACTTCGTTATACTACATTTACTATATTTTACTGCTAAAAGTGCTTTTTTGTTTCAGTTTGAAATTTATACATGTTAAGCAGTTTGTTTATCATATTTTGAACTTATAGGTACTCTTTATATAAATATTAGCATATATGCTATTTTTATTTTATAAAAGACATATGCAGGTTAATAAGCAATGAAAATACATCTAATACTTTTATCTGAATTTGAACTATGTAATCTTGTTTGCATATTTCTTATTATTTTCAGACTTCCAGTTTATCAAAGTTTAGTAGTATTAGTATTGATTCCTGCAACTCACCTACTTCTCCAGTAGTATCATCCACAGTGACATCAACTTGGCCTAGCACTCAAGATAATCTGAAAAGTGATCATTTGAATCCATCTGTTTTAAAAATTCAAAGACCTCACACTATATCTTCTGGTATGTTGGCAATATAAATTATCAATTATAGAATTTGAAAATATTATGTTTTATTTAAAATTATATAATTTCTTTTTAGCATATGAACATACAAGCCATGTGAGACCAGCTCTCACTATTCAAACTTTCCAACCATTAAATCAAGAAAATCACTATGAGAATAATTGTTTCCTTAAGGAAAATTCGAAAACTGAGCATGAAAAATTTGCAGATTATATAAATTTACCCAACAGATATGATGAAAGAAATGATTCACCAAGTCCACCAATTCCAAAAAGGTATGAAATTTCTGAAATATTTTATTAATGAATATAATGAAAAAGATATGAATGTTTACTATAATCAGCATGGATATACTGCACAATGAAACTTATTTAGCATATTTTTCTATTTTAGATACTCATAGTTTTCATTCAGAAAAATTTTTTTCAATCTTTATAAGAAAACTATTTGAATGTATTTTTTTTTAATATTTAATTATTTTTAATTGAATTTATATTATTGTAACTAAGATATTGTATGTTTACTGCAGTTAACATGTTATTTAATTAAGACTATAATTTCAATTGAAATTATATTAGTGGTATAATTTAAATCATTGTTTTAATTGTGTTTATTAACAATTGCAAATTTTGAATGTATTAGATATAATTATGAATTTTTAACTTTTAAAAAACAATTTATAACATATTTTTTTATTTGGAATTTTATATAGATGCTTTATTTTTCTTATTATGTAATAGATAATTGAGGAGAGCCAAAGAAATGGAATATGTTTTTATTTGGTGTATAGATAGAACTAAATATATTGTATTCCTACTTAAAAGCTGGCAGAAAAATACATTACAGTACACTCCCGAGTATCTGGTTCGCGACTATCCAGCCTTCATACTATCGATCTAGTTTTCTTTATCGTAATTAAATGAGGAAGGCAAGGCATTGCATTGGCAACATTGCATAGGCATTGGAAGCGGGCATTTGCTATGATCCTTTTACGTGTCGTGTGCAAAATACAAGTTGTGACAGGAAAAGAGCAGCGTTCTGCTCGTTGTTATTTCTATTGTGTACTCTCTTAATAAAGACATGTTTCTTATATAAAATTATAACATCACTTTATTATACCAGTAAAATAGACAAGACAAGACTAGACAGGTAAAATAGACAAGACAAGACTAGACAGACGACTGACACACAGAGTAGAGCGCGTTCTATTACATATCATATCGGCAATGTACCGTTGGCATATTAATGTATACATCCATTTTTTTCTAAAACTTAACCTTATCCGCTCCTCTTAAAAAAAAATAAACATTCCCTAGGGGTCTGAAGGGTTATGAAATATGATACTTGATATTCGATATTTTGCCGTAACTTTTTTACTTTTTAATTTTTTGGCACGAAAAAATTATATTTTGTTGTCCATATACTCTGTCCTGATATCGTTTTTTAATTTTAGTTATAGGACCAAAAGAAAAAAAG